>PNEQ01055064.1:26108-50746 GCA_003012365.1 Medauroidea extradentata
AATAAAAATACTACTTTTCAATTCATACTCCCCCCCCCCTCCCAATTACACTTTATTTTCTACAAAACACAAAAAAAAACATTTTATGGGTCCTCAGTAACTTTTACTTCCTATTATAACTTATAAATGTGTTGAAAGTGTAGTCAAAAGCATCACATTCTTAATTCAATTGCGAATATGCTCAACCATTAAAATAAATGTTTGTTTGACCTGTTTTACTGGGAAGAATCTTGAATGAGGTAAATATAAGACGAAAGAGGGTAATTAACTGTTGGGTGGAAGGAAATTGTCACACTACTTAGTACATTTAGAGAAAATGCTTCAATGGAGATAAATGTTGATAGCAGTAGTGGGGGTTTCTGTTGAATCACAAGATTTTCATTTATTTACTGTCAGTATAAACCTTGAAAATGTAGGGTAAAATTAAGAAGTGTACATCTTAAAATTTACATCATAATAGGGTAGGCCTAATTTCAAATATAGACAAACATTTTCTCATGCAATTATGTTGCTATATTTGTTAACCCATGTTCTTAAGAATATTTCATGGGGGTTCGGTAATATTTGTAGGCCTACGAGGTTATTAAAACCATGGGATGTAATTGTTAGTAATTAAATTAGTATTGTTAGGATTGTCTATATAAGTTGTGATAAAAACAAATGCAGGACAACCTATAAAATGTAGGTTAGGAGGTTATATTATAGTTTTTCCTGAGGATTTGATATTTATCATTGTTGTGCGAGATCTGGGATAAAATAAAAGGGCTGCGAACATACCCATAACATGTGTGTCGAATATCTATGAAAATTGAAATAAATCAGATGAAATTAAAATTGCCACGGCAGTACTAACTCAGTCAAATTAGGAAAAAAGACTACTCCATCTGTCAGGGTGTCCGAGAGTTAATAATAAATTTAGGCCTTACAGACCACATGGCTAATGTAGATCCGCAACTCTTAGTACTTCTTTCCGGCATCGAATCTTTCTGTAAGAAAGTTTTTGCCCAATCTACTTCATTCACACACAACTATAGCTGAAATAAATGTTCTGACTAGAAGATAAAATAACCATGTGAACCATTTTAAACAATTATTTATTTTTTAATCACTACCACATACAACGAGGTTAACGTCACTTCTTTCAAAAGCATTTTTTCACTTCCAAAGTCAATATTAACTTTCGGCACAGACGAAGCTGACAGACAACGATAAAACAAAATTTAGGAAGATACATAGGCTGTGTTCCAAATAAAATAATGCGTGCTCACGAACTAGCGCTAGGAAGTGATATCAGAGAATGTTGTTCCAAATGGCCTTGTGCGAACACGAGTACGAGTATGCATAGCGAGCATGTGTGAATGCACGCTCAATGCATACTCTTTGGCCATTGTTTATAAACCTCTACACACGGCAGCTGATCGTGTACCTTTCTGGTATTACAGCCTGTAGTACGAGTAATTGTATCATATACTTCCGAGTGCTTTTGGCCGTAGTCAATTTAAATTATATAAAAAAAATACAGCTGCACACACGTCAACATTCTGAAAAAAAAACAAGTCAAAAATAATGAAAAAATACAAATTCCAAAGTTCACATTCTGAAAAAATACAAATTTCAAAGCCAACATACTGAAAAAATATAAATTCCAAAGTCAATGTATTTGAAAAATACAAATTTCAAATTCAACATACTGGAAAAGTACAAAATTAACTGCGCACACGTGTTTATATTACGCCGAACGTAATTTCCTTACAAACAGTTCGCTTTGTAACACTTGTTCAACAATATAAAGAAACGAACTCGCTTACCTCGCACACTTCGTCCATGGAAATGCCCGAATAACCACAGTCGCAACCAAACTTCGTACTAAAACACTGCACACGACCTCGGCCCACGAACCCTCAACAGGAAATAATATTGAAGCAGCATACAGTTGAGAGAGCTCGCCGTACAGGAAATCAGGAAGGCATTAAATTTCCCTTGCATGTTAACATTTGGCTTCTTTACAAGGTGCTTAGATATGTAATATTAATAACCACGCAGATACTCCAAATAAGGTAGGCATGTAATATTTCCAATGAATAAATTGTCTACAGTAAATTTGTAAATGGTGTTGGCCTTTTTGTTGGTGAGCTTGTTCCGACTATGAATGTTGATGCTGGATCGCGGATGCGAGCACGTGGTTTATCCAGGTGCCCACATTTATAATCCTGTGAAAAAATCAACAGAGCAGGTTTTTCTAGTGTTAGTTTAGTGCATTCTTGGATCTTTTTGTGTACATTTTCGCACAAAGATATCGGACAAGTCATGTTTACAATCAAATGAACAAATGACAAGATATAATTTTAAAAGCAAGCATTTGTTTGACACTAAGTATTCATTCATGTTTATTGGTATTACTACCTCACCATGAATGTTGATCTTGACACATGGCGAGACAGGATAGGTCGTTGTGGTGGTCGGCGCTGTGTAAATGCCGGTGTAAATACCGCTGCTCTAGCACAGTTTTCCTATGAGACATACAAAAACCCCGATGATGTAGACAAACTTATGGTCAAGAAGGATGGGCCTTTTGAACAGGCTGAATTGTTTTTGTTTTTTTTTACGGCAATAACATCAACAAATACAGGTGCATGCTTACCATGCTGTGGCAAAGGAATACAGACAATATCAAGTCTATGTTTTCTAATCTCTGTAAGGAAATGCCTATTGGGATTTCCAGAATACAAAAAGTAGCTTCTTTCGTTGCGGAACATGTGACCTCTCTTAGTGAAGTTGACAGTGCTTCTTGTAAAAAGAATTCACTGTGGGGTTCAGTGTGTTCTGAACTTGGAATACCCGCAAATCACAAGAACATGTTGAAACATTTGTGTCCTGGAAAAGAAACAGTAATGGTATTGTTCAACACATACTAAAAACAAGTCCAAAAAATTGTCCATTTGTTACACCTGCTGAAGACATTTACAATAATGTTGGCAGCAGTAGAGTTGATATGTCATTCAATGGTGCCTTTCTCATGAGTGATACAGTTTCTGTGGTTCTTCCAATGGATGACATACAACACTGTGTTGTGCACAGTGCTAATTTTGCTGAACAAAATCAACCAGAGTCCAAAGAAAAAGAGATAAAAAATTCAATTTCTACTCTCAACTATATGGATAATTGGTTTCAGATGAAATTGTAGGTGAAACCTGTAATGATGGTTACTGCACCCATAGTCTTGACATTCCTCCAGTTGCGTCAGAACATTCTACTTGTAAAGATGTGCCTTCTCGCAGTAATGTAGTTACAGAAGAATTTGAAGTTGGTGCTAATTTATGCAACATTACCTAAATCTCTCTGCCATCTGCTTTTCATGCTTTTCCAAGTCAATTGAATGGTTCAGGTTAAAACAATCTGACAACGTGGGTGATGCAACAACTGTAGGCTCATGCATTCATCTACAAATTCTCGACGTGACGGGGCAGGCTGTGGTACTATAACATTGGCGTTCAACTATCGCATAAAAACATGTGCATCTTTTCCAATTTTTTGCGGGCGGGTGCACTGTGGTGTGTGCAAATTTGCCTTGACTTCTGCCAAGTGTACGGCTTTCAATACTTTAATAAGCAAAATACATGTGTCTAAAAATCTATGACGGAAGAACTGAACATTGCATGTGTATACAAGTTCTGCGGTTTTCAGGTGAGAGATGATGGTAATAGTGTTGAACATGCCTTATGTCCAGCACCTCCCTGTAGGAATAAGTACAGAAGTGATATACGGAATGTTACACAATAGGACTTACGTAATAAGTGTAATAGCTCGAAAGAATCAAGATCACGAGGATAAAAAACATGTCAAGTACGAAGCTCACACCATAAGGAGTGGAAATAAAACTTGAAAAAGAGCGACCAACTGCATTCTGTTCCCAGAAAATAGATGAAATGGGCGAAATCATTTACGACTTGGGAAATACACAAGATGTCACAAGCCTGGAAGTTGTAAAGAAAATACGAGGTGAATCACTAGCACAAAGTGATTTGCATACAGCAGTCGTCCAAGATCATATTGAACAGTATATACTAGAAGTTGCAAAAAAAACAGTACATCTAGGAAGTGTCTATCTCCTTTGTGTTCTCATGTTTTCTGAAGATCAATTAAATGTTTGGAGGTAGTATCGGAACGATATTCATGTTTTGTTTTTAGATGCTACAGGCCTAGTCGTTATGAACACCAAGGATGCAAAATGTGTAATTTATTATTATGCTGGTGTTAAAAATGTTTCTGGAACAATTGTACCTCTCATCGAGTATCTTTCTACTCGTCATGATTCAGAGCACCTAGCGAATTTTCTTCTGAAATTTAAGTACACCGTTGTGAAGTGGTTCTGTAAATGGCCTGTGGTGAATAAAGTTGTAACTGACAACAGCTTTGCTTTGATGAAGGCTGTTATGCTCGCCTTGGATGAAATGACTTCACAGGTTTACCTTAAACAAACCTTTATAGCATGCAATACAAATGATGGTAGTACGCTGATTTCCCTACTAACGGTACATTTATGTGCAGTCATTTCATACACATTATGACCAGTAGACTGAAGAAACATGGAGCAAGTAAAAAAGTTAAATCGTTTGTCTTAAAGGGTGTTAGTATGCTTGTATGTGCAAATTCTCTTGATGCCCAAAAAAATATATTTCAGGGCTTCATAGCTGTACTTGCAAGTTTGTATATGACACAAGAGGTTTTGCAGTGTGTTGAATACTTACAAAAAATTTCCTTGAAACTTCAAAAAGTGAAACCCATTACTATTTTGGTAGTGATGAAAGTTCAGCCCCAACGGCAAAAGTACATAAGGTAAGCCCATTCTACAACTGAGTACTTGGAGATCTATAAATCAGTATAAAAATGGATCATTCCACTGCCACCTGTCCGAAAAATGAATTCTACATGCCTGGTGTTGTAACGGATCTTATTGATAAATATATGCCTTTGTCACCTACGTAGTCCCAGATTCTGCCAATCTGCCTGCAGAGGTACAGTAATGCAAATGTAGAGAACTTTTTTTTTAGACAAAGAGTAATGTGTTGGATGGCCTAACTCATTTGAAACCAGGTAGGTTCGTAAGGAAAATGAAAAGACAAGAGTTAATATTTTGTGCAAAATGTTGTGTGATGAACTTCCACAAGTGTTCAGTAAAAATGCGAAAGCAGAGATTAATGGAAAAGAAAAGTAGTCAGCTAACAGGGCTTGAAAATGAAAATTCTGACGTAGACAACCCAGACAGTTTGGATGTAGAAGAGATCTGGCAGGAAAAAAAACACATCTGATTTTGAGCAGCCATTATTCAAGGACAGCTCTATTGGAAATTCAAAAAGAACCTAAAGAAGATAACAGTGCTGATGATACATTTGCATACCTTGACAGTATGCAAGCATCAGTCCAGTTGTAGCGTGGTAACCTTTTTACTGAGGAGGATTTCAAAACTTTGATTTACAGAGAGCGACTGTCTTAGTGCTGCAATTGAAATTGATGCTTGTGTTGCTGTATTGATGCGTGAGACAGAAGTGTCAGATGTAACTTATTTGTCAGCAGATTGGCTTGGTAGCTTTCTAATGTTTGATGGCAAACTCATGGCTGGTGCAAATATAAATACTGTACAACTCAGTAATGTAACGAAATGCTTTATTCCCTGGATGTGAAAAACAGTCATTAGACTCTTATCTTGGTCAACTTTGTGGAGAAATTGTCCTGTTTCAAAGATCCTGCTGGATCTGAGGATAGTATGCTGAAAAATGCTCTAAAATAGAAGAACCCTTTAAAATATTTTAAACATACATGAGCCAAAGAAACACGTTTACTGCAGACAAACTCTCTATAGAAGGTTGGGAAATATTTACCTGTGAACATCCAGACCAGAAAGATAGCTATAACTGTGGTGTTTACATAATACATTTTATCCATAAGCTTTTGTGTGGTGAGCCATTCGATACTTCTTTCAATCAAAGTGCATATTGTGTTGAGCTTGTAGACAAATTATTTAAGTTTGCTCGTTCTGGTAAGCAAACAGAATTAAGACAGGTAGATTTCAAAGAATACCCACATCAGTTAGCAATGCAAAATGGCCTGTTTGATAATCATTATTACTACTGCATGTCATATCAGTGTTCAACTATTTCTGTGGATCTGTAGTAAGTCAGTGGAACTGATTACTGGACCCTTTTTCAAAGTAGGAAACTATCTAACCATCTCAAATTGCAGTTGATGCTGGAATCGCAGTCTTGATAAAAAAAGTGCAAAGAAAACAATAATACTGCTTACAAAGACCTTATGTACACACCAATTTTTGAAGGTATTGTCTGCCTAAAGAGCTGCCCAGTTAGCACATGGATGACTTAAGGTCGTCCATTTCAGGTCCAGAGAGGATCACAGGGATCATCCAAGAAATGACTGCCAATGAACCACCTATAGTCATCCTTGATGGAGCAAACAAGTGCAAAAGAAAACATATTTACTTCTGTCCATGCGAGGATGAAAAAGGGAAGACCTATGGAGATCCAAAAGTGATGACTTCTGGACAATATTAATATGTTGCCTAAGGAGATCCTCATAAGGTCCATGGAGGATAACAAAGAGGACAAATGAAAGACTGTCCATGGATTGCCTATGGACGTCCAGGAGGGAGCGAACAAGAGCAGAAGATTACTTATGCTCATGCGAGGATGTAACAGGGATTACCTATGGAGCTCCAAAAGGGATGACTTATGGATGACATTAATCTGTTGCCTATGGACTGCCTATGGACTTCCTTGAGGGAGTGGACGAGAACAAAAGAATGTTCCTGTCTATGCGCGGATGAAACAGGGACTACCTATGGAGTTCCAAAGGGGACTACTTATGAATGACATTAATCTGTTGTTTATGGACTATTTATGGACATCCTTGAGGGAGTGGACGAGAACAAAAGAATGTTCCTGTCTATGCGAAGATGAAACAGGGACAACCTATGGAGCTCCAAAAGGAATTACTTATGGATGACATTAATCTGTTGCCTATGGACACCCTTGAGGGAGCGGACGAGAACAAAATAATGTTCCTGTCTATGCGAGAATGAAACAGGGACTACATATGGAGCTCCAAAGGGGATTACTTATGGATGACATTTATCTGTTGCCTATGGACTACCTATGGACATCCTTGAGGGAGCGAACGAGAACAAAAGAATGTTCCTGTATGCGAGGATGAAACAAGGACTACCTATGGAGCTCCAAAGGGGATTACTTATGGATGATATTAATCTGTTGCCTATGGACTGCCTATGGACTTCCTTGAAGCAGACAATAACGAAAGAATAATTCTGTCCACACGAAAAAGAAATCTCTCACTCATAGATCTCCACAGAACACATAATATATTTTATCGACAAATTCTCATTTTCTTAACAAAGTGATACTTGAAATGACACTTAGGCCTTCTGCTCTAGCTACACGTTACATGTTTGTTAGCTCTGTAGTAGAATGTGGTTTGGTTTTATTGCGCCTCTGTCAGGATGCAGGGCGCCGGAACTTTTTTTTTTTTCGTGTTTGGAAGTTTCTATGGTTGTACCCATAATTTTGAAAAAATGAGTTGAAATCGGCATTGTATATTGAGTTGTTGACAGGTCCATTTATAAATTGTAACTTATGGCTGGAAGTTTCTATGTATGACCATATTTTCTGTCTCTCTATTTTACGGTTGTGTAACAAATAGCTTGTTTACCTTTGCCGCTGTGTATTTTGTGTGTAATTCAGTGGCATTTTACAGGATATTTTGAACTGAAAGAGGCCTAAATATAGGTTTCAACCAAGTCGCCCTGTGTGTATTTACATGGAAACTGCATTATTTATAATATATATACAACATATATACGTCTGTGGTAATAATAGGCGTACCTACTGAAGTGTGAATCGACGAGTGTTTTTACCGACTTCACCTAAAGTTATACTTGCATATCTTCAAATAATTGCTATGATAGAGACAAGAATTAATATTTTCATTAAGTTTAATTATTATTAAAAGTAAATATATATCTTTAGAAGCAAGACACTGGCTGGAAATTGTAAAAATGTCTCATGTGCGACCATACATAATAATGTGCCATAACCAATAATTTTATATCACGTAAGTCATGTATTTACTTATTATATGTAACTATTCTGATATTTAGCCATTTTCATTGCATAAAATAAACTTTAAAGGGTACCAGCAGCCTAGTTTTCAGCCATATTCGACAGAAACATGCATCTATCTTGAACTGCGTGAATTTTAAATGCCTCCTACATTCAGTGAAGTTGTAGTGGAAAGATAAAACAATTGATAGGTAGGCACGAATAAAAAGTCTAAAAAGATCATTTATAACATTTGTCGTGGAAAAGAAAATTTGATTCACCTTTCTGTGATATTTCTTAAGCTTAGCAGACTTTTTAAATTTTATATTTCATGAGTTTCAGTTCAAGTTGGCCTAAGTTAAGAAAATTAAGAGTAGGCTAATGCACTCTCCAGGCTTAGTTGTAGTCTAGCAATTTTAGGTCACAAACCTGGTGAATTGGAATCATCACTGTTGTAATTCTGATTTTTTTTGTTAATTATTTACATTTGTTATTATTACATTTGAAATATACACTTTACAAACATAAATCTCCTTGGGCGGAGAGCCATTCTAGATACAGATTATACAATTATAAACATTAATACAAGGCAGGAAAAGAGAAGAAAAAAGAAAACATACAAACAGAAAAACAAACATTCATGTACATTAAAGCGATAAGATAGAACACGAACAACATAAGACACAAATTGGGTGGATGGATAGCTATTAAAAGTAGTATGACATAATGCGGATACAGAAACAATGGTCAGCAAAATAGGTTAGGAGTACAAATCATGCTATGATGCAAAACAATGAAGTAAGGTAAAAACTAACAGTGCAATACAAACATACGCTAACTCAGATTTGAGTTAAGCCATCAGGCACAGTACATATAGTTGGAAGAATATAAATGAAGTATACTGGGACCAATGTTATTCTCAATATATATAAATGATCTACCAAACAATATCAAAAATGGGAAAATAACATTATTTGCAGATGACACCAGTCAGGTAACCTCCGGATCCACTATAGATAATCTTAGACTTACAACTATACAATCATTATAATCAATAGAAAATTGGTTCCAGTTGAACAGGCTAGTATTGAATGTTGAAAAAACCCAATATATACAATTTACTAAACGAGGAGATAACATTCAAATTCTACAAAATTATAATAATAAATAAAATAAGAAATAGATGTAAAATTCTTGGATTTTCATATAAACAAAAAGTTAACGTGGTCTGGCCAAATAAGAAACTATTATCAATTTGTGTCAACTGAGGGAAAGGTCTCTTCAGGGGTGCCACAGGGGAGTGTGCTAGGTCCGATATTGTTTACCATAATGGTCAATGACATAGGTTTGGAGGTAACCAGCAGAATACGATTATTCGCTGATGATTGTGTGCTCTATTCAGTGGTGGGGTGTGAGAACAAGTTACAGGATAAGGCTGTAAACACTTGAAAACAAAATGAAGATAAATGTTAGAAAAACAAAACTCGTGCAATTTACAAGGAAAAGGCTAAAGAGCAGGGAAGTTTATAGTTGGGCAGGGCAGGAAATAGGCTAGGCATCCGAGTATAAGTACCTAGGAGTTGTTCTACATGAAAATATTGGGTGAAAAAGCCAAGTTCAGAGAGTGATCGCAAAGGGTAGGTAAGTGCTACGAATGATGGGTAGGATATCAAGGGGAACCAGCTCGGAGATGAAGGAGAAGGCCTACAACACCATGATCCGGCCTGTTCTTGAGTATGCTGCAGTTGAGTGGATCCCCATGTTGAGGTGGAGGTGAAGGAACTGGAAAAGGTGCAGAGAAGGGCAGCGAGATAGGTGAAGGGTAAGTGGAGAAGGCGAGGGCAGGGTGGAGAGGATGAAAGTAGTTTCAGGCCATCAGTGATGATGAGGGATATGGGATGGAACTCACTGAAGGGTAGGAGGGTGGAAATACTGGTTAGGATGTATAAGATAGTGGTATGGGACGGAGGATGGAGTGCACTAGCTGAACATCTAGATAAGGGGAGATATAGGGGTAGAGGCAACAACAGCAAAATGATACAGAGGGTCTGGTGGAGAATGGGATGGGGACTACAGTCAATGCTGGTTAGGATGGTCAGGGAGTGGAATTTGTTGCAGGAGGATGTGGTGACGTTGCGGGGTGTGGGACAGTTTAGGAATGCTTTGGAGAGGATGTTGTAGGGGTGTTGTATGCTTGCCACCGGGCGCTTGCCCAAAAGCAAGAAAATTATTTATTATTATATTATTAAAAGTTACGGGCTTTAAAGGCAATGATCGACACCAAAACTCTACGAACTGTTTATTTTGCCTTTTTCCATTCGGCCATGACATATGGGATTGAATTATGGGGTAACTCAACCGATAGCATTAGAATATTTATATTACAAAAGAAGGCTTTATGTATCATATTCAATATTAATAAAAGGAAATCTTGTAAACCCCTATTTCTAACCCACAAAATAAAAACATTGTACCTAGAGTATGCATTACATATTTTAAAATTTGTTAAACTAAATGAAGACATTTATGTGAAAAATGAAGATGTTCATCTACACAGTACAAGAAATTCTCATAAATTAAGGGTGGTAAAAACATAAAAGTAGAATTTTTGAGGGAGGTCTTTATAATGCTGGTCTTAAATTGTTAAATTGTCTACGAAAAGAAATAACTAATCTAAAACTGCAACATTTAATATATTTTTTAATAAAATATTTGAAAATAAGCGTTTTTATAGTATACAGGAGATACAGAATTATTTAATTAGTATGAAAACTGTAAAAATAGAAATAGAATAAGTTTGTTAATATAAAAATACTTTGATTATAATGTTAATTGATGAATAATTGTAACATTTAACTATAAGTTATTGTTAACTTTATTTATATTGTTTTTTTATGTGTGATGTATAGGATGACTAGGTCCCTATAAACTGTATTGTCTTTGCTGTATTGTTGTTTGTACTGACCTCAAACTGACAAGCCCAATATTCAAAGAACAATTAGTTCATTGTTTTGAATCTCAAGGGTGCAAATAAATAAAAAGTGAAAGTAGCCATCAGCTACAAGGGTGATGAGCTGTAAAAACTTGAAGCAATTGAGAAATAGGACAATAAAAAATTGGAGGATGAACTAACTTTGTATAGTACTATGTTTCATGATACTGTTTATTTGCATTTTTAATAATATGAAAGGAATATGGATATTGAACCCTTCAGAGAATATGTAGGCTTAAATTTGCAAATTAACAAACGCTACCTGTTTGTACATGTGTAAAATTTTTGTTAGGTTGGATAGGCTAATGTTGGGTTAGGTAACCTAACCTAACTAAAAATGGAAAACTTGATGGTAAATTAAACAAACCTAACCTAAACTAACCTAACGAAATACATAAAATTTTGAAGCTACAAAACTACGATTTTCTTTATGTATGCCCTACTACTTCTAACATATATAGAAACATTAAATTTAAACTAAACCTTTAAAATCAGTATGGCCGGTACATAATGAGCAGTAATTATTGATATTTATGTAGGGACACTTTTTCAATTTAATAATTTTTTAATATTAATAATACACTTTTTAGGGTGTTAGCATTGTTTGGTACAGAAGATTAGTTGTATATGCTAGTTGCATTTTAATAATAGTCTGCCTTGTTATAGTTGTACATGCATTAACTAGTATTAAGGGCGCGGCTACCACAATTTTCATCATCATTATTTAATTTTTAATTTGTACTACATATTATTTTCTTATTTTAGATACAAAATTTGACTAAACTTGGCTCTTATGAAATTTTTGTACCTCTCATAGTTTTCGCTTAATGGCTTGTTGAAGTCATATTTTGCATGTTTCCATTTTAACGACTACACAAAAACCAACTGATACACCAAACTAACCAAAATCACAGTGGATAAAGACATTGCGGGCTACAATGACATGCTCGTAACATTAAAGAACAAACATTAATTGTATTTTTAAAAAAAATTATTGAACTTTTTAAATTTTTTGTTTTCAGTTTCAGCAATTTTTTTTAATTCAAATAATTTTTATTCTTTAATTTCATGAGCATGTCATTGTAACCTGCAATGTATTTATCCACTGTGATTTTTTTTTTTTTTTTTGAGTTTAGTATATCAGTTGGTTTTAGTGTAGTCGTTAAAACGGAAACATGCAAAAATATGACTTTAACAAGCCATTACGCGAAAATTATGAGAGATAAAAAAATTTCACAAGAGCCAAATTTAGTCACATTTTGTGTCTAAAATCAGAAAAAAATATCTGGTACAAATAATAAAATGTGTTGATCTGCGGCTACCCCGTGCCCATGTATGTAAACCCTAGTAACTTAGTTGAAGTTAGTTTAGGCAGATAGGTTGGAGTAGCGTAAGAATATATATTGACTAATTTGTTTGTAGTCTCGTTGAAGAGTTTGTACCGGTACGTGTTGTTGGTTAGTGGAAATGTCTGGAAAAGATGGGGAGGTGAAAGGAAGGCTTTAGCCTAAGTATGTAGATTGTAGAAATGTGTGGAAAGAAGAGGAAGGTGTCCAGTGCGACAAATGTGAGGGCTGGATGCCACTGGATTGAAGTTAGCTATATCCGGAGCTACGCGCCTGCCTGGGACTGGATACAGCTGGCGGATAGAGCTAACTTCAGTCCAGTTGGATGCATACAGAACATGCAGTAATGGAGGAGAATCTGGGCCAAGAGTAGCTTTGTAAAGATTGGGTTAGTGGAAGTAAGAGTACAGAAAGTGTATTAGCAGTTGCAGGGAAAAGACTGATAACGAGCTATTTGTGGTCGTATTTTTCTTAAATAGACCAGTCGTGATTGTATGTAGGCTACATAAGTTCTAAATAATAATTGCTACAGAAGTTTAAATACATAGCAACCGCAACAGTTCAATGAGGACGCAGTAACAACCTCCTAAATGGCAACTGTTATTTAAAATGTTTAAAGTCGCCAGTCAGTAAAAATAACAGCAAATGTTTAGCGAGGACGCTATTACCATCTGCCCAGGATTAACTGTTATAAAAATAACAGGTTACTGTAACATCTTCCAAGCTGTAACTGGAACACCGTAACACGTTATCAGAAAATAACAGTTTAGCCCATCCCTATCTGTATATATTAAATTATTACTGAGGGTGATTTTAGATTGGGATTTTATTTTAATATTTTATGCACACCACTGCAGTACTGTTGGTTAGTTTTAATACTGTTTACCGGTTCAATAAAATTTTCTAAGGTAGCATAGCTGTGTTTATAAAAATTACTTAGCTTTTCCCATGTACATATTACAAGGCATTATTATCCTCGCACACATGCTTTGGTTTTAATAGTATGATTTCGCTCCAAATGACATCCTGAAATACTCTAGATTGTGCTATGATAAATGTGCACGTTTCATAATACTTTTGTATGAATTTTTTTTAGATGTGGTCATGCAGAACACTTTTGGAGACTGCGAAATTAGTTTTGAAAAGACTACGAAAGATTGGTTCCGTCATATATTCAACAGATTTAAGAAGAGAAATGTAATGCATGTGATGGAAAATGCTGATGAGACAGTGTAAGTTTTAATTGTAAAAAATGTACCTATTGAATTTACTTGAACAGAAGAAAACATTTATTGTAGGCAGACTTTTAGATTCTGCTACGTGCCAAGTGAAAAAACAGTAACTATTAATATTGCCCTTCAGTTTTTGTTACCTCTGACCCAAAAAAAAAACATTGAAAATTATTGTGCGTATATACTCAATAACAACTAAATTTTTTAGTTTTCTCTTGTGTTTCTTTTATGGTAGTTACTTGAAGCCAATAAACAAGCAGGTCCTACAAAAAAAACTTTTCCCATGATTTGTCTCTGTACAACTTTGTTTATTTTTTTATTATACAAATCACAGCAATATCCCAGCTACTTTAGTGTAGCTAGGCCTTACAGTTGTATACCTATAAATATTAGGTTTACAAATGTGATTTTAAAAATAAGAGATATTAGAAGTTTTGTGTATGCTTTGAATCATAGTGTTGTGAAGAATATTTCACACCTGACAGAATAAATTCTAATTAATTTCAGAAAGCTCTGATACAATAATAAGAACCACATAGTGTAGCAGTTACCAGTGACCGAGCACAAACACTTTAATTCAAGATTGCCTGTCAAGTTTTTTAACTGTGTTCTACAAAAATGATTTAGCCTTTCTTTTTGCATACATTGGTTCCAAAATTTGAGCTTTGAATGTCAGGTACAGTATATAAAGTTTTCTTTTAAGGTCACGGTGGATCAGAAGAGTCTATGGCCTCAAATTATTTCAAGATTGTTTGCATAAGTCTGCTGTAGCTTAAAATTGGTCCATTGTCACCTGTCGTAGTTACAGAAATATTTAATTATGAATAAATTGAAGGTAACTAGAACTTTTACTCCTAATGTTGAAAATACTTAATACTGAACCCCCGTGTGATTTTCTCATGGTAAAATAAAGTTTATGTTTACATTTCAGTGCTGAAAAATATATTTAACTATCTTTGGTCAAGTACGGTGAAGTGTTGTTACAGTTGTCTGTCTCATGTTGGAACTCCATTTTTTGACTGTTTTGAAGACTATCATGTGTACAAATGTCTGGAGGAAAATATTTTTATTTTGGTAAACTGAACAGCTTGAGAGCCAGCTTAGTGTATTTGTGCAAAAATTTGTACTTAGAACGAATTTTACACTTGAATACATGTCTTATGCTAGAATCCCGGAATGGGCTTTATGCTATGAAATATGACAGTGTCAATAAATATGGTTTCTTTTATGACAGCACCTTTGTTCATATACTAAATGATTGTGTCAAATGCAGTCACTCTTGTAAGCACTTCGAAATTGTTATGAAATGGTAAGTTTGTACGTGTTAAAAATTTGAGCTGGAATCGAGAAATTTGCTTGTCAAGTTTAACGTTTCAGGTCAGCACCTTAAATTTGCTTATTGTGTAAATTATTCAATGATTATTTATATCTATCACTATTGGCTAGCACCCAGGATTTATTCATCATGAAGGCATTAATGGTTGGGTTAATGTTTATTTAATCATTTTGCTGTACAGCTGTACATTTGTGGAGTTATTTTTTTAATACTATTTTGTCTGTAATAGCGTCTTCAAAGTGTTCGTTGTGAAGAAATAGTCTGATATGCATGAGTCCCAGGGTTTGGATCATATTTCTAGTAAATGGTTGTGATTTAGAATATTAATGTTGATATTAATGAGTTCAATGTTTTTGATGAGAAACTTAAATATTTTATACTTAATATGTATATGTAGTTTGAGTACTGTAATATTTAATTATTTGAAGTAATTTGTAGTGTTTTTGGAACTCTAATATTTCCTTTTGCTAGACTTCCATCGATTGGAATTTTACACAATTGGGTATGGAATTGATTACACATATGTTTACTTTTAGCACCATATGCTGTGCAAATTCTAAGCTTGTTTTCAGTTATCTATTGGAGATACTACTCGCCCTCCACCAGTGTATTGTGCTCACCCACAGTGTCCTGGTTAAAAACAGTACTGACATGCCCTGACATGTCGTAGTGATAGTCTGCCTTCCTTCACTATGTGAGCAAGATGGCGTCCTGCTCTCAGGCCCCATGCCTCGTCTCTACATCACGTAGTGTACTATCCATATAGACTTCGTCAACAGATGGCGCAGTGTGTTAATTAATGTGTGTTTACATTTAGTATACCGTGAAGAGTGTGGTCGCCCTTACTAACCCTTTACTGTGCCTGCAATAACGCATTAGCAATCTGTGAATACTGTACTCTGAAGCTAAGGCTAATTTTGTGTATGAAAAGGGACCATGTAAATAGTTATACACTGTGTAGTCAGGCTAACTACACATATATACCTCTTGTAAAAGTATTGTACTGAAACCTTCCTCCGATCAGGAATAAAACCAGTTAAAGTACTGTGTGTCTTAATAAGTGTTCCTTCACTCCTATTATCGGTAACTGCGGTGGTTTGCCTGCTCCTCCTGAGGTAGCTGCTTCCACTTGCCTGTTTCGAAACTAGGTGGTGACCATCTCCCACCCCATTTTCCTTACTGGTAGCTGCTACGAATTGCCTGCTCCTCCAGAGGTAGCTGCGTTCGTTTGCCTGCTCCAGAAGTGGACATCCATTTCCCGACTCCATGCCCAGAAGGTCTGGCAAACGACACCATCGGTCTGTGCCAGCAGAAGCACCGACGGAGCACCCTGGGAACTTGTCAGCAGGAGGCAGCCAGGAGTCTCGCAGCCCCATCTACAGTCCTCAGTACTTTCCAGACTACTCAGCCATACCATATTCACCAAGACCACTGTCACAGTCACCTAGTCTGTTCCCTACTCCGCCGGTTCGAATTGCACCCGACAGTCATGCCTTCAAACGCATACTCGTTGAACTGCCACCACCAGAAGACCGCCTACCACCAAGTCGAGTGACCGACAGGAACACACGAGTAGATCCAAGACCTCGCCCAGTGCCTCCTCACCTCAAGGCCAAGTTCTTGGAGCTCTTCGGGCCTGACCCGCCCAACCGCACTTGAGTGCACCGACCCCGGGAGGGTTTACCCTCCCACATAAACTCTGACAAAGACACCCCCCCCCCCACATACCGGGCACGTCAGTACCCTCCCCGAAATTTAAAGAAAAGGAAAATAAAGAAATGAAACATAGTTTCCCCCCCTTCACCACTCTCTTACATCACAACTATACTAATAACCGGGACCTTCCTACTTTTCCAGTGCCATTTTATTTTTACTTCATGTAACTGGCGAGTGGTTACACTCCCATTCTGTCGAGAGGGTTTTTACGGTACTATGACAGTTTTTCCCTCTCTCATCTTAGATTATGGCTTAGCTATAGGTACACTCAGAGAGATATACATGACCCCAATCGCGGCCATGACGGCCCAATCCCTCTCTGCCGCGATGCATACCTCCTCTACATGAAATTTCTCCCTTGTAGGTGTATGGGGCTCAGTCCTGAAATGCACTTACATCCCGCTCCATCCCCCCCTACATTCACAGTAGATTAGGGTAGGTTAGGAAATCGGTGCTTATTCTGAGTATTGTAGTCATTCATTCAGTTCGGATACAGTCAGTGCAGCCTTCGAACGGGTGGATCAGAAACTCTTCCTTCTTTGAGGACGAAGGGAGACAAATTCTAGCTTTTCGCTGCACATCATCTGAATGCTAAGTCCGGCAGGGCACACTTTTCTGCCACCAGTATCATCAGCACAGCCAGGAGGGTTAGAGGGTGAAGCGCTCAGCATAGTGAATAAGCACACAAAACACACACTTGAGATTTTCTCGCGCGTTAAAAAAACCTTGGGACCCAAGTCGGTTGGGGGCCGATGGCGAGCAAGAGAGTACCAGCCTTTCACAATCCCACAAAACCTTCCACCCAGCACAGTACTTTTGACTGGGGACAGCTCAATCCTGGCTGCAGGTGCACCACTCAAAAACACTGCAGAAAACACACTCCTCCCCACTGACTCTGAAATGGAACAGGACAGAGAACAGTACCAGGTTCAGCTGCGTAACTACGCTGGGCCTGAGTCAAACACCAGACACCTGCGAGAAAAGCTACGTTCAGAGTCAACAGAGTGCAAGCGCACTCGCTCGTCGTCGTTAGAGGTGACACCTGCCATACTGGTTTCAAACCGGTACTCTACATTACGAAAGTTACATGAAATTCAAGGCCAACTCGGCCCTTCAGGCCTACAACCACCACTCCGAACACAGCAGTGCGCTCAAAACTCAAACAACAGGGAACGAGCCATTTCTTATCGCCCCGTGGTCCCCGACGCCAGTCACTGTGGCGCGCTGGTGTCGAAAGTGCGAACCATCTTACCAGCCACATTTACACTATCCATCGCGCGCAACGGCCTGCACATCGTGGCAGCCTACGCAGAAAAATGTCAGTCAGCCACTACAATGCTTGTAGCCAATTGAATTCCATACTTCAAATTTAGCACCATTTCCAACCCTCCTCAGAAAGTGGTATTTGATTTAACAGAAAACATCAACCCTGAGGACATAAAGCAGCATTTTCAGAGCCGCGCCTACTCAGTAATAGATGTCTACCAGTTTCTCAGACATGTCCTAGACCCCACAGACACCAAAAACCTGCACCTGCAACAGCAGAGATTCTTCTGTGTCTTAATAATACACTTCCACCCCTGGAATCTACAACAAGGCTCAATATGACAGTGATACACCCACGTAAATACAGGAAATGGCCGACAGATGTGGCGCAGTGCCCAACTGCCAAGCCTTGGGGCACACACGAAATTTTTATCACACGTCCTCTGATTGCCCTTACTGCGCGTGGCCCCACACTGAGGGAGCCTGTACTAACAAAACAAAATCCAACATGCAGGAACTGTCAAGGTACACACCCTTCAAATTCTAAGTTGTGCCCAAAGTACCTGGACATCGCCCAGAGACGCAAACAGCAGCAACCACCAAATCACAGTCCCGCATCGCATCCTGGGCAGGCTTCCCTCCGGCGAGGGACCTGTCACAGTATCCACACATTATACGTGTACCAACCTTAGATCCAAACTTTTCTTACTCACAGGCTCTCCGTGGACGCCCCAGAAACATCAGTCTACAAGCAGACCACTGTAGCACAACAACAAACACTCAGTCTTCTCCCCCCCCCCTCCGACAACCACACCGCAACAACACCAGATCACAGCCCGAATCCCGTGCCGCCACTGGCAGCCTTGGACATGCCTTTCGGAATATGCGGAAACTCTCGCAGTTCCTACAAAGTGCTTACTTCACTAATGTCATGGCACACTTCCGGCCATACATAAATCTTGCCAAAAGTGTCCCAGATGACTTTGAAAAGGCCATGCTGCTGCTGGAGGCCATTGCTATGTTCCAGGCCCCATAACGGACGTACAGCCCCCAAAAGTCCCTGATACCCTTTCCTTACTCTACTGGAGCAGTAACGTTGTTATTAACCAATAATACGAGCTTGAGCGAGTGCTAGAGGCCTACAGGATAGAGCTAGCATTAATACAGGAAACAAATTTAAAACCACACAGACGTTTTGCAATTAAAACCTACGTAACCTACAGAAACGATCGTGTAACACATAGCAGAGGCACAATGATAACTGTACACAATAAAATCCAACACAATATAAACAAAGACCCCGAGTGCGAAAACATTGAAACTACATCAATCAACATAAAACAAACACCGGCCATATTACAGTAATATCAGCTTACCTCTCCTGCACGAAACAAATGTTACCAGCAGACCTATATACTTTACTCATACGCTCATTGCATGGGAATAATAATAAAAGCACTAATAAATGCCACACACTACCTAGAAAAAGTTCACTACAATCCATCCACCATTGATATCATAATAAACTTAAACAACCAAAAAATTAAAACGACAGTGCTCCCAGAACTAGACTCAAACCATCTGCTAGTACATTGTATAATTGGAGCAAGGGTACTTAAACGTAGAAACCCCATAACATAAATGGAGGAAATATTTCATACTGTAAAAATTAAAGTAAATTCCGCGGAAGAAATACACCCGACTTTAGAAATGTTAACATTCTTAAAGCCACAAACATTCAAAAATCTTAAACATATTCCGAAATAGACTTCTTTCTTGCTGAAAAACGCTAATGAAGACACATATTTCAAAGACGCAGAATGGCAGAAAACAGAAACAAATTAAAAACAAACTACGCGATGAGCTTAGTAAAATTAAAATAAACAAATGGGAAACATTTCTAACAGATCTCTCGGACAGCCAACAAAAATTCTGGGCCTATTCGAGGTTACTCCGAGGCAAAACAAAACAGAATCAATCTCTCACCATGCTGTCCAGTATGGGGCTTAAATATAACCCGGACGATAAAGCCGAAGCAACCTCTGAAGCTAAACAGGAACAGTTTACCTTAAATTACGATGTAGGAGATGATAACTTCATCGGCGAAACGATATTAAATTTCTTAAACCAACCCACCACACACGAGCCAGATGAAACCACTCAGCCAGATATTCTGCTGGTGCTAAAATCAGTACACCCCCATAAATGCACCTTGGTCACAACAAAATCTCATATAAAGAACTATAATACCTGCCCGCACACTCACTACGAGTATGAGAAGGAGTAGTTTTTAACTTATTCCACACCATATTTTTAAATATAAATATTTCCCCACTGACTTGAAAACAGAAAAAAATTATCACAATACCTAAACCCAGCACAGACCAAACTATACCAGAAAACCGACGGCCTACATCTCTGCTCAGCTCGCTAAGCAAGATATTCGAGAAAATGCTGTTATCAAGCTTCAACACACACGCACAGAATTACGGCATTATCACGAATATTCAGTTTGGATTTAAATCACAGATTTCTACCAATCATATATTATCAAAATTTGCAACAAATTCTGCAAATGCTCGTAAAGACAGAAAATTAACACTTGCCATCTTTCTAGATGCATCCAAAGCATAAAAGTATGTATTTTCGGCGTTTTGTAAAAACTAATCAACTTCAGATTCCCTGACTGCTATATCCATACGCTACACAGCTACTTCTGAAACATGCTTTTATTACGTGAGCATTGACAGAGGAAAATCCACAACAAAACTAGAAGCAGGAATGACACACGGCTCAGCTGTCCCCCTTCTTATACAAGATCTATACAGCCGACATTCCACACAGAAATTATTGTTCCGTACAAATGTACACAGACTATAATGTGGTATATGCTCACGATAAAAACCTTCCCTATGCCACACTGTTCACTCAACTCCTGCTTAACGAGCTGCGTAAGTGGTATAGTCACAGGAAAATAAAAATTAATGCAGAAAAAAGCCAGTCAGTATTAATAACACATCTCTGACAATTAACACCACACCCCATTAAATACAACGGTACAGAAATACAGCACAATAATACTGCAAAATACTAAGGCGTCTTAATTGCCAAATTACATTGGGACGCACACCTAAAACGCACGAAACAAGTAGCTCAATTAAAAATAATTCAACTTTATCTGCTCTTAAAAAATGGCAAACTTCCCACCAGACTTCAACCTACTTTTCTATAATTTCACTGTCCGCACGTCCCCTATGTACGGGAATGAAGTGTGGGGAAACGCAGTAAAAGTTGTAACTAAACACCTACAAACAACCCAAAATAAATTTCTACGCATAATAGGAAACGCATCTCGTTTCTATAAAAACTCGGAGCTACACGCAACACTAAAAGTATCGTACATTTTCAATAACATCCAACCACAAATCAACAAATATTTTGATAAGGCTGTGGAAACCATAACCCACTAATTAGACACCTATGTAATTACGATTCGACCGATAATAAACAAATACGCAGGCCAAAACTTCCCAAACCTGATTGATTAAATTCAGCAATATAACACTGCAGTAAGGCCGGACTGTTTGAGCATGGTTCGGGACCAAACATGGTACATATAAATCGGTTTTTTTTTTTTAAGGGAAAGGAAGAGACTGGAAGGAAAGGAAAGAGTTCTGTTCCAGCTGCTGTAGCGTGCACATCGTGCTCGCTGCCCACCAGTCTACCAGACCTTCTGCTGTCTACTGTCCCCTGTCTGTGTGCCTGATACGTAACCGTGCCAACAAAAGTACACAGTGCAGGGAGGTAAATATTTCTTCAGGCCGGTTAGGCATTTAGCCAGTTAATTTATTAACTAGGCAAGCTTGCCAGGTGCTGGGCAACGCGGGATTTTGACAGGTTTCCGTCTGCTGATGTTTACACAGTGCCAGACAACTCTTCATTAGCTCTTTTGTTGTAGGATTAGTGATAGTTTAGGGTATACTACTCGTATTAGCCTTGATTACTACTAGTATCTCCACCCCCTCGGGGGCCTCTCCCAGAGCCATGGCAGGCTCACTAGACCCCCCGAACCAGGCGAAAAAACGCCGCAAGGAGCCGGACAATGAGCCGGAGCACAATTAAGTGATGGACACAGGGTCCACACAACCCACTCATGCATCGGGAGCCCAGACCGCCGCCCCCCCCCCCCCGGCGCCTTTCCCGAAAACCAGATATACGTCCTATAACTGTCTATCACACACAGTCTTGCACAAACGAGACTTTAGTACGCCACTTTAGGTCCCGGCTGCTAGAGCCAACCAAAAATCGAGTTGTTCCGCAGGGCGTATTGTACCTGCCAGCCTCGCTCTCTGACTACCAGAGAGCGATCGCCATCCTGGAGGAACTGAAGGTAGGCTTCAGTGTCCTCACGCCTCGCAGCGAACTGCCCCTGAAAGTCGCTGTTAAGAGGCTAGAGAAAACTCTGCCACCAGCCTTCATCAGGGAAGAACTGGAAGCTCTGGGCTACCAACCTATATCAGTGGAGCCCAAGTTCTCTCTGCGGGACTGCCAGCCCTTGCATATGTTCGTTGTTGAGCTCGTCAACAACGAATACAACCGCACTGTGTTTGATGTACGCTCTCTGTCTCTGTGGCCTGCTGGTCAAAGTAGAAGAGTACCAACGCCCCCGAGGACACCCCCTCCCCCCCCGTGTGCAAATTGTCAGAGATTCGGGCACTCCAGCAAGATGTGCTGTGCCCCGCCTCGTTGTAGGCTGTGTGCCAAAAACCACACAACAACAGCCTGCAACATGGAGGATCGCGATGATCGCTCCAAGCGAATCTGCGCAGGATGTGGTGGCAGCCATGCAGCAAACTACCGCGGCTATCAGGCATATAAAACGGAGAAGAGGCGTTTCCTCCCACAAGAGGAGCGTAGGAAACGCCAACAGCAAAGCAAGATGGACTTGCGACCCCCCAAGCAGTTGTCCCGCCCTACCTCCACAGCTTGGCAACAACAGCAACCAAACCCTGAGGGATGAGTCCCGGTTCAGAGACAAAATCGACGCACCACCCCAACAAAATTTTGTGCCGGGATATGTGCCAGTACCTACAGGTACAGCACCTTCAACATGCAGGGCTTCTCTGAAGTAGGTTATCCCGCCCTCGCAAATCCCCACAGGTCGAGAGGCCAGCGCCCTCAGCAGTCAGAGCAAAAAGGAGAAATGTCAAGCAACACTCCGAAAAAAGGAGCAAAAAATACAGCTGGCTCTCGCCTCACGAGCGCCCAGCACCAGACTTACAAGCAGGCTGCCCCCACCCCGACCCAGGCGCCCCGCCAGGACAGGACGGAGCGCCTGGCCAATGAAGAGCAAGCAGCCCAGAGTAAGACTATAAATGCTCCAAAAATCGCCCAAACCGCCAGTATGGACACAACACCTGCAGAAAGCACAACTGTACTGCCCCCTTCCTTCTCCTTCAACATACTGAAGGAAAAAATAAGTCAGAGCCTCGCAGCTCAAAAAGACCCATTCTTGGATGAATTTTGTACCCAGCTGTGTATCATACTGGTCATCTGGTTCGACCCCACCAGCCCCATTGAAGATATGTGCAGAGCCACATTTGGTTTTGCCATATCAGTGAGTAGCATGGGCCAACCCAATGCCTTCCCCTAAACAGGACCAGAGACCTGAAAACAGGCCCCCCCTCTATTGCCAAAATCTTGTTCTGGAATGCAGCAGGACTCCGATATGAAAATCAGGAGCTGATAGATTATTTGACTCGCCACCAGGTACAAATCGCGGCAATTAATGAAACCCATTTAGGCCCACAACACCGTTTCTCTGTTCCAGGTTACTCTTGATTTAGGAGGGACAGAGAAAATAAAGCATGAGGTGGTGTTTTAATTTTAATTAAAAACACAATAAACTGCATGAGGTGGTGTTTTAATTTTAATTAAAAACACAATAAACTGCCATGCAGCAAAACAGCCTCAATTAAACACTCTAGAAGCAGTGGGTATTAACTTAAAGCTCGGCGGCCAGCAAGTATCTCCCTATTCACTTTATTGTCCACCTGGACGCACACTCACGCGGGTGGATTTAAATGAATTAAGGTTGTTCAAGTGGGGAAAAAACATAATTTTATATTTGTATGAAGTAGTGTTAGTTTTGTACACATTACTTGAGAGTACATATACCTCTAACGGAAAAAAATTAGCTCATCTAGTTTTCCCGTAGTGGCACTTCAAAGTCAAAATTTGCGTATTTTTACTTCATACAAAACTTGAAAACCAGTTAACATAAAGAAATGAAAAAAATCATATCAAAACTACGCGTTACTGTCTATGGCCTGTAGCTTTTAAAACCCGTTACAAAAAATGTTTATGTTAAATAAAAAAATTTCAAAATTTAAATTTTTTTTGGTACCTTTAGAAATTTATTTTAAACACTGAAATATTTTATAATGTGTTTGTATATGCTTCAAGCCGTAGACGGTGACGTGTAGTTTTGATGAGATTTTTTCCATTTCATTATATTTACTGGTTTTCAAGTTTTGTATGAAGTAAAAATATGCAAATTTTGACTTTGAAGTGACATTACGGGAAAACTAGATGAGCTAATTTTTTTCCGTTAGATGTTAATGT
>PNEQ01055065.1:0-17229 GCA_003012365.1 Medauroidea extradentata
GGGGCAGGCATTTCCTTTCTGGAGTGCTGACAGCTCCTCCTTGAAGCTGAAGGCTTGAACTCCTTTCACCAGTACCATCACTGCGCCGCACAACTCATCTGTTGTCAGGAAAGTGCTCTTTGTACAACTGCGCTTCTTAAAAGCTGCCACTGCTCGTAATACCCATGCAGTGACCCTTGTAAGATTACTTAGTGTAGATCAGAGGAACCTCAGTGGAAAGTGGACTGCATAATCAGTTGTACCCCTTTCAAATGACTTAATCCAAATTGCACTAATTTAATTCGCTTTGCAGTTTTTGTGTGTCAGAATTGAACGTTTACACAGCTTTTAATAGAATTTGAGCCAAGAACCTCCTGGACTGTAGACCAGGGCTACAAACAACTGTGTCACGTAAAGTCTAAATAATTCATGAAAACAAATTTAATTAAAAAAATTAAATATTAATTTTCTAAGCATATAGATGATGTACAACAACACGTCTTGTTAGAACTGTAGAGTGAAACTCCTGTATAATTTATTTCTCACTGATTGTACTTGCTTTTCGGATTGTCTGCAGTGAAAGTTTACGATTTTAGTTTTCTTCTTAATAATCAAGTTATCTAATAAAGTAAATAACTTACATATTTTTAAAAAAATATTTACATAAGCATCACTGACGTGAACAGCACCTCAATATCTCTACTGATTTGATAAATATCATGGGTTGATAGAAAACAAATTTTGTGCTTTTTCACCCTTTTAGGTGTCAAATTTTGAAATATTTAAATATCACATCTTGTACAAGTATCCAATGGAAGTGTAAATCACGACGGTAGCCCTTTCAGTTGAAGCAAAATTGATCTTTCATTAAAATTCACATATAATCCTTGTACAGTACAGAGTTCGAATTTTAAAAAATCTTAAAACAGTTTTGCAATAATTTCTGTAATCATCTTCCTGAAGAAAAAATTATTTGTATGTATCAATGGGTTCGATAGATATCGAGGATTTATCTAAATCACATTATAAGTCTTTTCACCTCCTAAGAGACTGAATTTCGAAAAACCCTTGAAACACATTTTAGAATACTTTATTGGTGCCTCTTGGACGTAAAAAACAGGACAATAACCCGCTCAGCTCAAGATATATCAACGATTAATTGAAAACACGTTTTACCACGTTTCACCCCTTTTCATCTCTGTGTGGTGAATTTCGAAATTCTGTGAAATTACTTTTCAAGTGTTTGAGTAAGTATCAATCTTAAACAAAAATCACGTCAATATCTAATAGTTCATTGAATTGAAAACACGTTTGTACCCTTTTTTTACCTCTTTAGGTTCAAATTCGTAAATTTTCTTTGAATGATATTTTGGATATCTACGTAAGCGTTATTCTAAAGCAGACAGCAAATTGATGTCTCGTCTTGGTTCAATAGACATGGAGGAATAATCAAAAACACATTTCACGTATTTTCACCCCCTTAATTGACATATTTAGAAACGTCTTGGAGTCCTGTCTTAGTCATTGGTATACATATCCAATTGATGTAAACATCACAATGATATCTCATTGGGTTCGAGTTGTACAGATGATGAATAAAAACACATTTTTCCCCTTTTTACTCCTTGGGAGTAAAATTTTGAAAAATCCTAAAAATGCTTTTTGTGTTTTTCCATGAACATAATTTTGCAGTGAAAAGCAACTCTGTATCCTGAAGGGTTCAATAGCTATTGATAATTAATCGAAACCACATTTCAGGTCTTTTTTCCTCCTTAAAGTTTAATTTTGAAAAATCTTTAAAATGGCTAATATGCATTTTTATGACTCACCCATTGAAGTAAATGTCACAACAATACGCCATCAGATAATAGCTATGTAGATGAATCTTATAAAACACATTTCACCCACTTTCACCTCCCTATAGGGGTCGAATTTCAAAAAATACCTTCTTAGTGCTTGCCTTGAGCTGGGCTAGCACACCCTCATTATGTTCACTCAGGACTTGGTGGTTTTGTATGTCCCTGACCATATTGATTTCTGAGAAGAATCTCTACAGACTTGAATTGTGCGCCTACGAGCCCCTGCCAATGAACTTGTTAGCCCCCCTCTTCTCTATCGACGTCTTACGTTTGTTTATCTTCGGGCGGCCTCGGCCGTCTTTGTGTCTTCTTTCCCCTTCCCCTCCCGGTCGGCTAGTCCGTGCCGTCAGCGCTTACCTCTGGGCACCCTGCCTCAGCTCCTCGTCGAGCATGGTTCTACTGATCAACTCGTGGCTGACGTGGCACACGTATCTTCTGGTATTTGTTTAGGTAAGCTTTGACTTGATTATTAGTTTCTTTTTATCCTTTAGCTTCCGTGTTTTGTTTCTGCTTTCAAACATTTAATTCCGTTTTCCATAATATGGTGCCGTTTCGGCCGCGAGATGTTCGACGCCCCATTTTACTTTTCCATGTGGAATGTATTATTTTTACACCTTTAAATTGTATGTTTATAATGCCATGTAATTTGGATCGCCTTTTGTAATTAACGATACTGTGTACTTTGTGGTTAAATAAATGTAGCTTTAATTGAGAGTTTCACGAGTTTACTTCAGTAATTGCTAGATACTATTTTACGTAGTCCCAGAGTGAGATATTATGCCACCTTGTGGGTTGTATGGAGTGGGAGTAAGAAAGTGTGTGCCTTGGCTCAAGAAACTTGTTTCTCGTCCTAGATTCACAGCCGTCTGTATTGTGTTTTGACACAAATTATGTCATGGTGTGAGACACGGGCATAGCCTACAACCTAAAGCGAACCCACACAAAAATTTCACGTTTCTAAGCCCAGGGGTTTGGGCTGCAGTTTGATATGTCAGACAGTCAGTGAACTATTTTATACATAGAGAATCTCTGAATAAGAGGGTATCTGGAGATAAAATCACCGATTAACCTATTTGACGAATAGGCGTCCGAATAGCCACTATTCAGGAGTAGTAATATGGGTCTTTTAACTATTCAGAGAGTAAATTTTATCTAGGACTTTATTCAGTGTTAATAATACAGATCCTTTCAGTTGGAAGTTAACTTTTTGTTGCAGAAATATTACTTTAACTATCCCCAACAGTGTAAAAAGTTTTTTAAAAATCATGTTTATGAAAATATTTTGTTTTCGTTAATTAAAAAAAACATGTGTAAAGTGTTTAAATAGTTACCAAATTCCATATTTCCAAAAGTCGAATGTCACAATTTAGCTATATTTTGTATTCGTATTTGAAAACAGTCTAATGGCAAAGTTAAAAGAGTTACACTTAAGAGTGCAGTAGTGCTCGTAATTGCAGGTGCAGCTGACGGCAGTTCCAAGCCAAATGAATTAGCCTTGGTGTTTTGTGTAACGAGGGTTTTAGTCTAGTCAGTAGAACACACACTATGTTTTCAGTGTACAGTTTACAAATGTTTACATCCATTTGTATTCTGTGCCTTAAATAAAATATTTAATGGTTTGATCTGAAAAAGTTAAATTTTGCAAGTGTTCCTGTAAAGCTGCCTTCATTGTGTGGCATCAATACATTGCAAAATAACTTGTTCAATAATGTTATTTCACTGCATTGTTGTGCTTTTGTAAATTATTTACTGTATGTACTAAGTGTTTTCTCCACTGCCATTAAGGAATAAGTTGATTTGAATATATGTGTGGTTTGATATTCACAACAAATTCATGCACTCTATTACATAAACTACTGAAAGATCCGCCTTCCAACATTAAAGAATACTTAAAGCAATGTGAAAATGACCAAAAGACGTGAAAATGCTTACAAGTTGTAGTTAATATGAATTTCTTAACGGGTCAGGCTAAATTACTAGCTGAAATAATTTTTTTACAACTAAAAACTGGTATACCAACTACAAAACTCTTCTTTTGATATATTGACTACTACTTGCAATTAGGCCTATGTACTACCATAGATAAATTAATGACAATAGGTCAGAGTTATATTCATATGATTTCAAGTACATATTGAATTAAATTTGGTCATTGTTTTCAGAAATATTCATAAAATTTTTTGCCCATATAAATCTGAACTCGTGTCGAATCTGATTGCAGCATTAAGTTTTTCAAACATTCTGTGTCATTCTGTACTTACATTTATCATGAATAAAAAATTAGTTTTTTATCATTACTCTGTACTTCTGAAAACTTTTTTTTTACAAAGAAGCTAGACAGTAACAGTAAATTGAGATGTGAGTGGCTCTCTGTGTTGTCTTGTGTGGACGTCCAATGTATACGCAGCAGTTGCTGACTGTAACGTGATGTGTTGGGGCGTGCACCAGAAGAGGCAGAGCGGGAGAACCGTGCGTTGTACCACTACTTGTGTGGCCGAGCCCTCAATGTTCAGCCACAACACTCCCCGCAGGCTGAATCTGCCCTGTCCAAGGCAGTGAAGCTTGACAGAGCTCTGGTCGTAGCTTGGAATGAGCTTGGCGACTGCTACTGGAAGAAGGATGACATCAAGGAAGCCAAGGCCTGCTACATGGGAGCGTTGCAACAAGTATGGCTCTCGTACTATTACTCTATCATAACATTTTCAGTTAGCACAGGACCAGTATTGTCTGTACTTTGTATAATGCTTCCATTACCGTAACAGTATCAGTTAGTACAGTACCGTATGTACAGGATGTCCACAATGTTTTGTTACCCCCTGTATGTAGGTTATGCATGTTGTTATAGTATCTTGTGTTGTAATATAACCTTAAGTATCCAGTGGATCCGATTGGACTTCTTCATTCTCGTCGCAGAGAATAATTTTACGCCAAGTTCTGTGCGACATCTTCCGAAGCATTTGCGGGCTGATACGAGCAAAAGCAAGTCTCACTGCTTCTTAGAGGTTATCTGTGGTTTCGTACCGCTGCTGTGCAACGCTCCTTTATGAAGCCCCAAAGGCTATTATCACATGTCGAGAGATATGGACTTCGAGGTGGCCATTCAAGTGGAGCAGGCAGCACTGCTGAACTCGGCCAACCCAATCCAAGGATTCCGAAAGACCTCAGCAAGGTATTCCCTAATAGGTACTGCAAAATGGGCTGGCGCTGTTGGAATCACACATCATTCAGAATACCAAGTTCCTCCAGTTGTGGCACAAACCAGGTTCGCAGCATGTCTAGATAAGTTGTCTAGTTCACTGTTCCATCAAATAAATATGGTCCAAACAAATGTTGATTGTTCATTGTAGCCCATATCATGACATGTGGAGGATTATGTTCCAATTCCTCGACATAATGTTGATTTTCCTTGGACCAGAACACAACATTCTGTGATCGACATCTCCGATAGATGGCACACTTATCACTGAAAATTACCTTTCCACGTTTTGGGATTGTGTCGAAAGTCTGAAGAAGCAACGCACATGCATCCCATCTGTGGGCTAAAACATTGTCTGATAATTCCTAAACGAACATGGGACGATTTGCGTGAAGATGCAGGTAGGTCGTTCAAGTGTTTATGCAGTGTCGATCGCTGTATTCCAAGCTCTGCTGATTGTTTGGGGAGCGACTTCTTTGGTGATCTCATTACTGATTCCTCGACTTCCTGACATTGTTGCACATTGGTTGAAGGTCTTCCAGTTCGTTGTTTATCTTGGATGTTGCCCGTCTGTGTTCCCAACACAGAAGGGTTGGTTTTGGTGGCGCCTCTTTGTGGAACCGTTGTTGGAAATGGCACGCACTTCACGAAGGGTCTTCCCAGTATGAGGACGTTCGTGAACCCAAGCACTCACAACAATCCTCTGTTCCAGGGTGTATTCGCTGGTATCACACATGGTTCACATTCCTTGTCTGCAACACAACCCAATACGTGCCATAAATCCACTGGATACTTAAGGTTATGTTACAACACAAGATACCATTACATCATAACACCATAACAATATGCATAAACTACATACAGGGGGTAACAAGACATTGTGGACATCCTGTACTTTGTGTAATGCCTCCATTACCATAACAGTATCAGTTAGTACAGTACCGTTTGTACTTTGTGTAATGCCTGAGTGTGTTCATTTGGTTTTCCTTTAACAACATAAACATAATATTACAATGGAACCTCATTAATACAACCCTTTTAGTTCAAAGTTCTTATTACAGAGTGGTTTTCCTTTCCATTTGGAATTAGATAAGAATTTAAATAATATCAACAGTCTTTCAAATAGTGACCATGTACAACCTTAACAGTCCAAAGAGACGATGGCTCACCATGTGCTGTGCAGCACCCTTAGTGCACCACTGTCTTTGCTCTTGAGGTCTTCGGTTTGACTCCCGTCGCGTATCTTCTTTTTGTCCGTCGACCCATAGTAGCAGTAGACAAGGACCGCTCCTTGTCAGCTTCGCCACGCCGACACAACACCCCATATGTTGTCTGTCCCTTCTGCATTCTGCTGGTGTTACGCAGACTTGATGCGTACTACCACCGTCGTGATGCTGCCCCCGAGACGCCGTTTCTAGTTGTCTCCACCGCCAACAGAACACCCAGAGTTTTTGTCTTCTCTGCGTCCCGTCTCTTCTCATGACTTCCGTCATCACCCCAGTGGCACTGATGCCGAACCACATCACACTCGGGTCTCACTTCACACTCGCATAGGACTCAAAAAGAATTCACAAGACTCTCTTATTTTGCAGTACGGAGGCTTGTATATGGCCCATTTAATGATGTTAATCAGCAGGGCAACATGATTACCGAAAGTTTAGAAATATATATTAGTTCTCTCATACCTGCCGAAAGTCACGTATGCAAAGCTGTCATCAAGATATCATGGGGAATCCCAATGACTTCTCTATGGTTGAATCATCGGGATGTCTGCCAGATACGACGCAACATGCCTCCAGCCAGGCCAACACGCAACAATAGTTTAGCTGATGTTTTATCAAATAAGGATAAGAACTTAACGAATTACTTGCACATACGTTCATATGCGTATGAGCACCTTTTATATTAAGATGCATTTATTAACTGTGACCATAGAAAAGTGAAAATGAGCTTAGATTTCTGAAATAGCTTTTATTCAATCTAGCACCTAATACGTAGACCCTTACAATAATGGCTCAGATTTTACAATCCTTCTATTAACCCTTTGGCCAGCAATGTTTTTCATTAGTAGCTGTGTACCACAGAGCAAAGTTTTTTTTTTTGTAATTTACATATTTTTTTTTTGCTTAAAATTTAGTTTATGTTTTAAAATTGTTTTACAGTTATTTTATAAACTGTACACACATTTCCAGTTCCTTTTTTACCATTTCGCAAAGTTTTTGCTGTAAGCACCATGTATACTAATTAGAAAATTGAACATTTATAAAGTGCTAGGATTTATTTTTCGCTGTAGATTTTTTTTATAATATAAAATATTTTTACTGCACATAAATCCTAAACATTTATATTACAATTACTGTTCAATTGTTTTATTGTAATATTTTTACATTTTGAAGCCCTAGAAAATTTGAAAAGACAAAAATCCAAAATTGTATACATTTTGTATTACAGTACATGCATGCAGAATGTAGACTACCTATTCTATAGCTTGTATTATTCTTATTTATTTTGTAAAATACTATACTTTTTAGACCTTGCAGTGTTTTGTTACAATTGAAAAGTTATTTAAAACATTATAATAATGAAAACATCCAGTAAGTGTCAGTCCTTTCGTGAGTTTCTAATCATATACGAAATATTTACATCAAACATACTTATTACACTTTAGACCCAGGAGTTTTATTTATAATTCAAAATTATTGTTTGTAAATCCCTGAAGCATTGAGAAAAAAATCAAACATTACAATAATGAATACATATACCGAATCTCTTTCTCACTAATGAGATTTTTTTTTCATAAATGGGACATTCACATCACATATACTATGCTTCAGTTCCTGTCTTTTTAATTTACAATTTATTAGCTATTTTTTTTTTTCAAAAGGAAGTTCATGAAGCATCAGAAAATACAATGCAGTACAGTTTTACACAAAACACATGTCTAATGATTGTATCTTTCTTATTCTTCATGGTTATCTTATTATTTATGAAATATTTACTACATAAAGACCTCACTTCAGATGCTGTCATGTTAAAGTTACAGTTCAAAAATCATTGTTGCATCCTTGAAGGGAAACTTAAACTCACCCCATGCCAGCAGAGTGGCGACAACATACATGTAGAAAGCTAGCATGATTGTTTGTTACTGGCTACCGCAGTTGTCAGAAAAAAATGATGTGGGCATCTTCTTTGGTTCAGGATTTCTGTCGCAAATATTGCAGTACATAGGTAACAAGTTCATTCACTCCACGGTGACCATTTACCTCATATCATACAAAGCAATTATGTACATGTATTATCTTTCAAATTGTAAATGGTAAAATTCAACACCTTTAATTTACTTTTATTGTAAAACACTAAAACTTCCCCTTTAAGATGCTTTAATACATAATTCAGGGCTAAAAGCATTAATCTATATAACTGTAGGTTTCTTAAACCAATTTGCGAAAATTAAAAAATAGCAATCCTAGTCAATAGTTTTAGCCAACGGTTTAAACAAAATTTTTTTCAGTGTTATGAACTTCTGAGGCACAATCTCTGATGCCGGATACCTCGTGCATTTAACTGCGGCGCAAGAGATCACGCGTAACGAATTAGTAATTCTGGATAAATATTTACTCATATAGTTGGCAGATACCATTATCTAGGATTGTCATTGAGTATTTTATCCATATTGGCTTCAGAAAAAGCATAGAAATAAATTTATGTTTTCAGCGCTTATTTATCTACCACACACTCACAGTTGCATTATTGTCTGTAAATCGTAAACAGCCACTAAACGTCTGTTTTTTTTATCTGATGCCTTCTCTGATCGTGACAAATCCTTTCAGAGTAAGTAATCTGGTTCCAGATACACACATGTAACTTTATTTCGTTTGAAAATAGCTGTTCTAATGGGTTGGTCATTTATTTGCAGGTTATTCTTGAAGGGCACCTTACACACTCGGATCTGCTTGTCATTTTGTTGGAAATAGAAGACATTATTCTTCTTCCGTTGATTTCTTGTACCTCTAATACGAATGTAACAGTAATGTCTTAGAATGTTCTTGCAATGAGTTATTGCATTCTATACTGTCAGCACGGTTCTGAGATACCCCCTAAATACCTTGAGGGGTTGTCTCATAACCTTACCACCGACCGGGTATCGTTCTTAAACAACTAACACCGTTCTAGAAGAAGTAAGTAGATGAAAAACCAGAGGTGAGGAAAAGTCACTAGGTGAGGTAATATGGTAACCTAGGTGTAGGCCTCAGGAAATAATGGTACCCAGTTCTCACCTTAGTCAAGAACTACCCTTCCATCTACTTCAACTTTAGAAAAGAAAAGAGGGTACATCAAGATACTAGAAATAGTAGGTAATCTAACCTAAAAAATATATAAATCACTACTGGGGGTTCGGTAACTCAAGATAAGACCAATAGTACATGGCATGCAAGAGGCGTTTATAAAAGCAGTTCCCTATTTGTCCCAATAGATTACTGATAAATAATTAAACTACTTGATTCGTGACCATAACTTGTTTATTTCTGTTAGTAACATTTCATCCTCAATTAAAAGTTTTCACTTTTCGTTATCCTTTGTTTTTCTACGTAACAGTATCAAACGAGACTATTACACAAGTACCTCTGACAGCTATATCTAGCTGTATTTGTCGAGTTCCATATGGAACTAAAACAAACTATAACTTAATTCCATACGCGGCGTTAATAAACGACCTCGAGACCACCAAGACTTATTAGTTATAGTACGTCTGAAAAGTTAATAAAAAAAAAATATATATCCTAAACGTTACAATGGTTTAAACCTTAAATTTGGTATTCAACGAAAGAAAAACTGTATTATTCTCGGTACATAACCTAACCTTAAAGCAGAAGTTACAAGAGGTTCTTCCACACTACCGTGACAATAAAACTAAGGTCTGATCATTAATTTCATCATCACAATCCTCAGAAGATAACTCACTCGAAGATGATGAACTTGAGGATGGACTAGAGCAAGATCTTGACTGTGAACAAGAGGATACACCCAATTTTGCCAAAGCCTTACAACTTTGACAAGTATATCCAATTTTTTTCTGTAATATGAGACAATTCGTAACAAAGTTAAGTTGTTTAAAAATCTACACCACCTTTATCTATCACTATGCACTATAAGTAAGGCAATACACATACTGTGATGTAATGGCTTTTCAAGTGAGGAATCTTCTAATGCAGCCGTAGTTCAAACTGCTGGTATATTTAGTAAAACAGGCGTGAAAAACATCGTAGTGAAAAATCATGATTTTTGAGAGAGTTTTCTTTCGTCATCTGCGATGCCTCAACCATTTGGTGTATAAGTCTCCCAAGACTAATCATTTTGTTCATGTTGAAACAGAAAGACGTAACAGTACCACATACAATGCTGTCACATTTCAGTACGGTGTGGAAGAATGAGTAGTACCAAGAATGTCCTAAGTGTAAATAGTGGAATGACACATTTTGATAATTTGGGGGCATTTTACTGCAAGACTGTTGTAATGCGACGTACGTACAGATAGATGACTGGATGCCCATAAACTGCACGAGACATACTTCAGACATTCACAACATTTACGGAACATCCACAGGATAATTGAGCTGTGTGGATAGGGATATCCAGGGGAGATACTTTTGAGATATTCCATGAATATACTTGGGGATCTTGCTAAAGGGTATTTCGACTCAAAACACTTAAAAATTAAATTTTTTAGTGCTATTTTCAGTGTATTTTAACTTACGTATTATTGTAATGTAACACAAGATAAGTACCTATTCAATATCTCAGGGATATCCATTGGATGACCAGAATGATGTATTTAGGAGAATTGGGACATTTACGGGATATACGTGTATACACACACACAAGTATTCAGGAAATACTTAAAAGTTTTTCACGCTTGATTCTTCTACTGAACGTCTTTTAAGAAGTGAAAAGTGCTAATTTTCGATGTTTTTCTGAATAACTGATATAGTAAACCAACACATTTTGACAATTGAGTTCAACTTAAAAAAATATACACATTACATTAAATAGATTACACACACTTCTATAAATGTATTTTACCTACTTCCAAATGTGAAGAAGTTGCAGAGTTTTCTGTGTAAAGCTAATATCAGTTTTATTTATGCTTAACGTATCTCCTGTAACACTGGATAAACAGAGAAAAAAATCCCTGCTCCATTTAAGTAATTGTATCCCTCAAACAATTAAGACTATTTAAAATTCTGTAAAATTGCATATACTATTTTACGCACTATTTTGATAAGGTTATTCGTGGTGTCACATCTGTTGTCTCCCGTCCCTTCTTAGTACAGAAACATAGGCTATATCTATACAGCAGTGGCCATGTGACAGAGCCAGTAAAACACCACGATGCATAAAGCGCATAATTATTTCACATCACGGATGTATGGGAAGTGTAAAACGTATGAACGTAAATATACATAGTTTTAGACGTTCGTACATCACTAATTTATCTTGAATCTCTGTCACTATGTAAGATAACCTTTGGGGAAAAATTATGTGAGTACAATAAAAATATTAATTTTACTGAATACTAATTAAAATTGTGGTGCTTGAATACATAAAATGCATTTATTTGATTACAAATAACAACCAAAAATTCATAAGGCTTGTTGTTCCTATGCAAGGTTTTTTACGTGCTAGTGTTTTAATGTGTTTTTATTATCAGAATTTCACACCTATGCGACATAAATTAACTAATGTGTCGTTGAAGAATAAAAATCAGAAGTTTTTTTATTTAATTGTATTTGGGCCATTATGCATATTTACGTAAACATACAACAGTGTCTCATCAATTAATACTGTGTGTCATTAAGCAGTGTCGAGCAAAATGAAAATTAAAATTAAAAGAAAGCGCGAGTAAAGACCTGAAGTTATGTGGTTGCCTAGCAGAGTTACAGGCCTTTGGATCCGGGAGTCCAGTTGAAGGCCCAATATGAGATATAAGAAATTTGTATCACAAACATAAACAAGTAAAAGAATTTTAGCTATCTCTGATTTTTGGTGGAGAGGAAAAGCAGTTACTTTCTAAATGCTTTTATAAGCCTACAAGATATCGAGCCAGAAATTTTTTTTCCCAAGACAAGTATACTCATTCTTTATTAGTTTTTGTAAAAAAAATTAAACTCTGTACTAACACATACATAGATTCGTTAAAGATTGCTGACTGCTGTGACACCATGTTGCCAAATTAATGACGACAGGGCGTAACAGAAAGGTGGTAAAAATTCCGGGGCGACTGAAGTGTAAGGAAAGTATTTAAACAGAAAAACGAACTGTAAACAATTGAATCTTGCAAGGGCACAAATGGTTTAAAGGCCACGCGGCTGTTTCTTTAACATAATATATATATTGAATAGCAAAACATTACAGGCAAAACACTTTAAATATACACTAGCATTTTTACATGTCCATTCCTTGTACTCTGAGACAGTTCAAAAGAGCTCTTACATTTAATTAATTATCACGTGACAAAATAATGTCACGATTAAATTAATAAAATGTACCGCTGTCCAGATACAGGATAATACACATTACATAATTCCAAATATACTGTGATGACAGTCAGACTTTATACGACGGTGAATCATTGAAGTGGCGCTGAAATTGTCTACGACACATACCTGGCATGTCCAACGCAGTTGATATACAAAACTCAAGTGTACATACGAATCATCCAGTGTATGTCACGTCGTCCAAACCAGCAGTAGAATAGAGCATCAAACTGCATAGCGACAATCTTCCTCGTTCAGCAGCGTAGCATTCGGGAAATAACCTGCTTGACCTCAACATCCTACATAAATTATGAAACCACCATTGTAATTCCCAGTTCACCATAGCTTCATTTCCGCACCTTTGCAACGGTAAGGTAGTTACACCAGGACGACTCCCGTAAGACACGCAGAAATTCCTATCGTAAATGTACATTATTCATGACGTAATGCGTTTTACAATGCGGCACGAAATATAGTCATGTACTAAACACAAAATATTCACGACGCTTACAGTCTGTGGTCGTGCAGCGTGCGCCTAAAAAACAAGCTTCGCAACTCACCTCCATACAGTCAGATTACTACAAGACAAAGCCACATCGCGCTACATAACTCCCGGTAGCGAGAAGGCTTATAAAATCAGTGCAATTCCCGCACTCGAAACTTGACCTAACTTTTCAGACCATACTGAATTGTCACGAAGCGAAGCAGTATATTAACTGCGTAATTAACTGCGCCAACCTCTCTCAGCGTAACCTGTCTTGGGCCGCACAACGCCTCATCACTTTTCGCTCCTCCTGCCTGGACATACAACGACCGCTCCGCAGCTCCGCGGCTAGACCTGATGGCGTCTGCTCACACACTCCTACTCCTCCACCTACTTTTCTCTCTCCCCTCCACGCAGGCATGCGTTCACCCCTCCTTCGCGCACTCTGCTCGACGGGCTACCAAACTAATCTCAACCCGCGGACATCAGCGCATAGCCAGGCACGTGCCATGACAATCCACGCATACATATTTTCAAGAACACCAAAATTAACAAAATTATATTTAAACAGCTCACAAATTACATGATACTGATTTCACAAACCAAAATGTGACACCACAGCCTGGTGGGCGTCACACTGCTGTAAAGTCTGTATAACAAAATGACGGTACATAAACATATTTGTTTTAGTCTTTTGGCACAGTCTACAATATGAAAACCGGATCATCTTGAAATAAACTACGCTACAATAAAAAATGGTAATGATTTGATAGGTAAATATGACAATGAATTGAACTGTATTTTTACAAACTTTATTAAAATAATACTTTCTTTTCCATTAAATAAAATACTCTCAAATAACTGATAAAATAACCACATTAAATCAGCATTTCATAGTAAAATAATCACTCGTCCTATATTATAGGATATATAATTTCCCTTCCCCTCTTCCCTTTTAGTATGACCATAAACTCTTTTTATTAGAGGTGAAAAACATTTTGTGTCATTTCTGTAACTACTGAAATATGCAGTTTTCCACACTATTTAAAATGGGAACTCATTTCCCCAAGTATAAAAAATGTAGCATGCACCTTTTTTAAGTGTTATAAACTTCATACATACATGTATACATGCATAATTTTTGTATGTGTATATATAGACATCAATAGTAAAAAAATTATATTGTTTTTAAATTTCTTATTGATTGACCTATATTAAGGGGCATGTCTAGTTAGCCGTTAAGCATTGTTGTAGTAGCCTAGAAATATACTTAGTTTTCGAAACAATTTTACATGTTATCAGTGTACTGATTTATAAAAAAATTTCTTCAGTGGAATATTGTTTTGTGATTTAGAAACATTAAACGTATAAAAACACAAATCTTCCAAACAACTTAAAACTGCATTCTCACACAGTATTACCAAAAAAACCCGCACCCAGCTCGGTACTAAACTATCAAAGTATCCTACTTCGCTAAAGATCTTCCAAAAAAATAGGCCCAAAATGAAAGTGTCACTACCCCGTAGTTCTAGTAGTATCGAAACACTGTATGTCAATATAGTGCCTTGTACGTAAGAGCAGCGAGACATTAGCTGTGCTCAGCAGTGTCGCCCTTACTTGTTCTTTCAGACAAAACCATTCTCGAATTTGTGTCACTACAAAATAAATTGAACTGTAACAAGACGTTAATATAAGCATATTGTAATCAGTCGGTAAATATAACCTACTAGTCAGCAAATCAAATTTTAGGCGTTGCACAGTTAGGTATTGCGCTGTTAGGCATTATGCAGTTAGGCACTATGCTGTTAGACACTGAGCCATTAGGCACTACACCATTGCACTATGCCATTAGGTGCTGCACCATTAGGCGTGCCAGTGCTGGTTTGTTTTAGGCACTACGCCGTTATGCGTCACAGTGTGTACTTGAACAGGTACTTCATGAAAACTAAATTAAAAAAAAAAAATTAAATACAAAATAAATTTAGTACATATTTTGAATATGGAGGAGGAAGAAAATAAAGAAAGAAAGAAGGAAGGGAAAAAGAGAAATTTTAGCAGTGCGACAATATCTCTCTATGTCTTCAAGTTAATAGGTATGTGTGTTCTGAATTAAATTATTACCTTCTCTTTGACACAAATTGTGCATAAACATCACATGCTATTTAATTTTCAGCATTAATTTTGCAAAACCTTTTTTCACTTGTGTTTTTTTATTCTTGTAATCTCGTATTGGTTTTTTTTACTGAAACAATACTTTATTTGAAAAGAATGACACACTCTGAATGAAACAATACTATGAAATGCCACCAATGACAAAAATTTTATATAAAATTATTAAATATAAAAGTTACGTACAACAAACTGTCAGCATATGCTAAGTCAATGTTCACTTGCTTCATATAGGAAAAGTAGAAAATGGTTTGAAGAATTATTAGTTTATTTTGTTTGGCTTATATGTTCTTAATGAAATGTTATCCCAAGAGAGTGATTGTGAGTCTTTAAAAGCAAAACAAAGCATAAACACAGTTAACCACTTATTATTTTCACGTACCCTGCGCAGGTGTATGTGTTAGTCAGTGGGTGCATACAGTATTGTCTACTTCTGACAGCTAAGAAGGATCTTTATATTTTTATTATAATATGCACAGCTAGTTATAATGTTTGTTGCTCATTGAGAGTGACAAAGCACAAAACTACCATAAAAAGGGCACCAATTAATTTTTTTGCCATAGATTAATTTTTATGCTCGTATTATTCTAATTTTGAACTTTAATTTAACACATGCTATATTTTCGGGGTTTCTTATTCTAACAAATGAGTTGTAATAGAGATGTGGTTGTAATGAGTGAGGTGAAAATCGTACATAATTATGCATAATGAGCAGTCATGTTATTAATAACTTGTTGATAAAGGTAAGGTAACTCCTATCTACAGCTACAATCTAGTGTAGTGTGTATTCACAGGTATTACGTCTGTCGTGACACTGGGTGTTGGCTAAGGCTTGTATTATTGTTGTGAGTGCAGAAGAGGAACGAAGTGTCGCTGAGGAACCTGTCGATGGTGGTACGACAGGAAGAAAGCAAGTCGTCGCAGCAGCGCACTGACAATATAGAGCAGGGCGTGGCATACGCCAAGGAGGCTGTCCAGCTGAATGCAAACGATGGTTTGTCGTGGCTTGTCCTTGGCAACTCGTACATTGCCCACTACTTTGTTGTGCAGAACCCCAAGACTCTCAAGTTGTGTTTGTCTGCGTACCAGCAGGCTGTGAGTTGGTTGATCAGCACTTGATTCACACACTCACCTTGTAAGATACCCAGTAAGGTAGTTAGTTCTTCAATAATATTTACTCAGCTACGTGGACGCTTCTGTGTGTTTCGTTTTCACTCTGGCTGCCGCAGAAATTAATTTAAATATAATATTTGGTGCTACCTAAAACTTTGTATGGGCAATGGGCAACATGTATGTTTATTTTTGTGCTATTTTTAATCACTGCTTTACTAATACAGTAGTTAGTGTACAGACAATGTATGTATTGCAGTTGAAAAATTGTGGTGCGTAGTAAAATAATATTCATAGACTTTGGATACATTTTTTAAAATAATGTTTACTAAAATGTTCCTATTCATGCAGACAATTCCTTTGTGTATTAATGGCAGCAGTAATAAATGTTTGTTTTAATAAGAGTGCTTTTAAAGTTAAGATACTGGAAGCAAAAACTTTGGTATTGAAGGAAATCCCAAAAAGAGTTACTGTTCACATTTATAGTCTACATAACTTACCCCCCCCCCCTCCGCAAATTGTTAACCCTTATCCCTCACCCTTCTTCTCTATTGTTTATTTGTGCATGTATGTTTGTGTGTGTATAATCTGGGCTGTAGTTGGCACAGTGGCTAGAACCCTCACCTCCCTCCTAGGTGATACGGGTTTGATTCCCAGTTGGCTGGCAGGTTAAGACTCTCCTGTTCTCCTTTCCTCACACTTTCCGTTGCTTCTTTATTGTAGAACTTGTAGCAGGCGTTCAGTTACAAGTCAGCTCTTGAGGTGTGGCACGCTTGCCGACTGGTACCCTCCCCTCCTTATATGCCTCGTGGTACCCTCCCCTCCTTATATGCCTCGTGGTACCCTCCCCTCCTTATATGCCTCGTGGTACCCTCCCTTCACATGCCTCCTTGTACC
>PNEQ01055065.1:17329-43803 GCA_003012365.1 Medauroidea extradentata
TCTCTCTCTCTCTCCCTCTGTCCCCTTCTCTCTCTCTCTCTCTCTCTCTCCCTCTCTTGTCCCCTCTCTCTCCATCTCTCTATTCCTTTCTCCATCTCTCTCTTCCTATCTCTCCCTTCATCACTCTCTATCTCTCTCCCTCTCTCTCTATAATATATATTTTTTGCATTGTAACTCAAATGTACAACAAAGAATCAATTGCTTGCTTATAGATATTCTCTTCAAAATGTAGAGCTTCTCCTAGAAGATTGCCTAATGTACTGATCTCTAGTGGTGGAGATAATCTGTTATCATTACCCAGTACCAAACTGGCATAACACTTGACTTATGTAATGAATTTGATTCAGTGTTGCAGTATCACAATTAGCCTTTAGCACCCTGACATAAAGAAACTGTGATGCATCACTTAGCACTCGTATATTTATCAGTTCTCACAATTTACTCTTCAGTCCATCAATTTCACACCTTGAACACCATACACATATATCGATATACAAGGCTACAGAGAGTTCCTTGTATCCATCATTAAAAATACATAGTCACTGGTACATTGTTTCAAACCTAATTTGTACAAGAAATTGGTTGTGTGTTCAAACGTTCTCCATTCTCTCTCTGTCTTCTTTAATCCATACAAACAGTTATTACACTTGCAAATTCATTATCCAGCTGAAGGATACATAACTTAGCATAGCTGATTCAACATGGAAGTAACTAAACAATGGTGATTAAAAATGAAAGAAAAATATTAAAAAGACATTTGAAAAACGTGAAACAAAAAGAAACTTGAAAAATGGAATTTAAGGAGTAGATTGTAGAAAAACATATTTTTAAGATATTATCCTTGTTTACACACACATATTGAGTGTAGGCCGCACTAAACGAGTACAGTGTAGCAGGTGGACTAGTGGGAAGGTGTGCTATGCACACGTCACTTGGAATTTGACAAGAGTATTATTCACATGATGTAAGTCACGGTCGTAGAAGTACAGGTCTGGACACTCGCCTATCTACCGATGTATTTTCCTTGACACACTTGTTGTTTGGTTGCAGTTCCCCAAGTTACCGCGAGTGTTGTGTATCTTTGGCGCTGCAATCAGGGCTGTTGGGCTCAAACTCCGTCCACAATTTTTTTCAGTGTTTACATTATAAAGTAAATAAATATTGATTGAGCCATGATTTAGGATTGTGAGCGAAGGAAATATTTCATAAATTGATAAAAAATATGTTTTGATAAATTCTTTGTCTTTATAATGTAAACACTGGAAAAAAATGGGAGGGAAATGGGTGGAGTTATAGCCCGACCGCCCTGATTGCAGCGCCAAAGACGCACAAGACTCTAGGTAACTTGGTGAACTGCAGCCAAACAACAAGGGGGTCAAGTTTCCAGGCGATTGTCCAGACCTGTTCTTCTATGACCGTGGTGTAAGTAGTATACGTGGTATGATGATTGATTTACCTTGAGTACGACCGTTGATGACAGTACCTTTTAATACATACCTTTGAAAGTTCATTAAAAATCAGTCACTGGGTGCATAGATGTTGTACAATACATATCAATATAATTGCAGAATGTTAACTCCGGCATAAATTAATTCTCTGTTTGCTTAGAAAGGCTTTCAAATACTATGTTTCCTCCCTGGTATTTGATAGTTAAGTTTTTCAGTATAAAAGCTCAGACAATTATTTTTTATATTTACATAGTTGTCACTCTAAAGAAAATAACATCTCAATATTTCAAATGGTTATGTATATATCATGGGGTAACTGAAAACAAATTTGACGCCTTTTCACCTCTTCAGTGATCAAATTTCGCAAACTCTTACCATCACATGTTAAACATTTGTATAAGTATCCAATTGAGGTAAAAATCATGATGCTTAACAATTGAGTCAAAGGTTAATGGACGACTGGACCAAGTCACATTTGCGCACTGTATCATGGATAGAAAGAGCTGATTTTGCACAAACGATACCAGAAAATGTATATAACTGTATTGGTTAAAGAGTTTCAATTAATTATTTAACACTTTTTAATACACTCGGAGTTGAAAAATTACAGTTTATTTCATGTACCGCAACTGCAGAAGTTTTTAAAATACATATTTCATATGTCAAATTGAGTAATAAACAACGATGAAGCTGAATCTATTGTCACTTTTAACAAAAGAAGATAATTTGGTCGCATATTTCTTAAATAAACACAATTATAATACTACTTGGTATTTCCAGGAGATAAATGTTGTTTGTTATTTTATACTGTAATAAATGCAACAAATCAATAGAAACACTGTATAAAAATAAGTAGGCCTACAATTATGTAGTATGTGTTTGAGCTTCCATGTTAGGTGATACAGTACATTGTTCAACCTGAGGTAACGTCAGCTCAAAGAATGTCGTCCTGGGGTATCGTTGATCATGTTCTGATGCAATATTCTTCTATACTTCAGGAGATGGCAGGGCCAACACCTAGTCGTGTATCTCAGTTTCTTGGTGAGTGCTCGGAATATCAGGCCGCACTAGTGGTTGTTACAGTGGCAGTACTGTGTACGACACATGAGCAACTAGCTGCTAGCACAGCAGACCATCACTCCACGTTATACAGGCTGTGTCGTCTTCCACAAGTACAGAGGGATACATCAGATGGCCAAGTTACAACCAGACTCCTATACTGTTATCATTACTGGTGAGGTAGAGTTAGGATTCAGTTCCATTCAACATCCCGCACATCTCTAGGTGTTACACCATTCTAAGTGTTGCCTTACTGTTGAGAAAGCATTTACGATGGACGGCCGAACAATGAACCTGCTTCATCCAGTTGGTGCAACATAATTCATGTTAATACCAGAGCATCATGACTCTTGTACACAGCATAGCTTATGTGTGTGCTATGACATACAGTATTATCTGATATAATTAGTTGTGTGTTCTGATAGCCATCTGTGAGCTACTATTAAGTGTGGTGCCACGTTGTTAGAGGTGTTTGTGGCATCACATTTTATTTAGTCACAATATGCCTTAAGGACCTATGCCAGTGTGGCAACCTGTGATGTAAACATTTTGAGAAAGTTTTGTACAACAGAATATTTGAAGTTTTAAAGTCTTTGTATTTATGAAACTACAGATGCCTGTGTGTTGAAGGCACTAAACATCTTCAGTAAGGTAAATTTTGCTCTTAAATCTCCTTACAGCAGAAATTGAAGCAAAATGATTTACAATTACAGGACCTGTACAGTTTTAACCACTATAAGTTACTAGATGCAAAGTCAGTTGTAGAGGAGATAATACGTACCAGCATACTGATTGATGTTTAAGAGTCATTGCAGTAAATGTGTCAAGTACTTTCTCTGTATGCTTTGTTGCATTTAATTTAGCCGTTTTAAAACGTACATTTAGTGTCAGATGGGGTTGCTATAATATATGTCTGATTGTAATCAGCTCTCATTGTGTACATAAATGTGCAGTCCTTGTTGCTCATAACAAAGTCAATACATTTCAATCTGACCAACATCATTCCATTACTCCATATTTTTTGTCTTTGCATGTGTAATGAAATAACTCTTGGCTAAAAATCAAAACAGCTTGAATTGAATCTCATTCAAGTATGTGCATGGTTAAACAAAACATTAAAATTCAACATTTAATATACTCTTGATGCACCACAGTCGCATCGCTTCCTTTGTGCCTCCTCATGGCGTCCTTGACTGTGGGCGCTGTATTCCCTCCCCCTTCCTTTGCCAGCCATGTCTTCGCACCACTTGGGTCACCAGAAAGGCTACCCCTAAGGGGGGGGGGGAATCTGCCCTGTCAGTAAATTAGGATATAGGTAGTCCTGCTGTATCTTCCACCCACCTCTGCCAAGCTCATATGGCATCACTCTGACTATGCCTTAGTGCATCGACCAATGTACGAACCTCTTTATGTTGAGATTAACATATTTTAATTCAATGTAACAATAGTTGTGTACACATTGACAAATATTTAACATGTTTCCCACAAATGTGACATCATGCACGAACCTCTACAACTCCAGACTTATGGTTCATGAGCAAGTTTGGCCAAAAGTTCAGTTAAGTAACATGTAACACAACTCTGCCTTAGCACATTACTGTCCTATATATTCTCATTTGATTCATGTTTCTTAAATGCTGAAGTTAGTACCTGTTTCCAGACGTGATTTATTACTTTTTACTGTACATATTGTTTTTCTCATATTATAAAACATAATTATGAATTACTGTGTTCTGTTCATATTGAGCTGTAGCTGACTACAGTAAAACTGTGTTAAGAAGTTTCAGAAGGGATTGAAACATTTTAACTTCTTAGCCAGGAAAACTTCTTAAAAGGGTCAAATTTCTGTTGTATTTATTGAACTTAATATGGGGGAAAACTTCTTAAAAGGGTTAAATAACTGTTGTATTTATTGAATTTATTAAGGGGAAAAACTTCTTGAGAGAGTTTTACTATATTGTTTGTTTGCTTGCATTATGTTGCCATATATAACATTCAAAGTTATTTTTGCAGTTGACATTATTGCTACAAACAGTGTTGCTTGTTGCAGTTGAAAGACCCATCAGCAGAGTGTCACCCAGATCTTCATTACAACATGGCCATTGTAAGTACTGCTCCTTACTATACTGCAGTTCATGATTATCTTCTTACTTAATGACATTTATCATTTACACGCAGTGTCCAGTTGAAAACAGTTTTCGTGTTCATAGAAATCAATTTATTTTATAACTAAGGAAGTTATTGTTGAAATGTAAAATACTCTTATTTGTGTTATCAGCCACAGAAAATTACCTAATAGGCTTGTAAGTGGTAGCCTATAACAAGGCAGTATATAAGGTGTAGGGCATGATTAGAAACATGCCTACTGTCAATTATATCAATCGTAGTTTGTATTATGATTCATTGCAGACAGATAGAACTGTGTGATGGGAATGTTACCAGCACTGCTATACAAGTCCTGTACGTAAGTTGGCTCTATATGATAGTTGTTAAGGCCACGTCCGTAGTTTCACAGTGATTTTGAAATATTTTTTAAAGAAACATAACTTTCATATTGAAGAACCCCTACGTAGTTTGTAAATACATATAATATCATAATATGTACCTAATTTTTTTGGTAGCAATGTACGTCATAGTTTTTCAGATTTTCACACCAAGTATCACAAATTTTGTTATGAAAATAAGCCAAAATCAAGCAAACTAAATTTTTACAAGTAAACGGTCCATTATTTTGCAGAACACGTACATTCAGTATAACATAATTGTGCATCATACGACTTCTCTTAGGCTTGAATTTTTTCAAAGCCGCCCATTAGTATATCACAAAATCCAGATTACCACAAGGCCTCAACATCCGATAACTTTCAAATTTCCCGCCACACCCTAGTTTGTCCTTCGGCCACTAGGTGTGCTAGTTTACTACCATCACTTACTACCCACCATACTGCATTGTGCAATCACTCGCAGTCCAAGGAAACTGGCCTGGCTATCGAAACGTCGTGACTGTGTAACCAGACGAAAATGTGTTGTCCATCTGTGTATTGTGTTCTCCCACCTGGAAGTACTGATTCTGTAAGCACTAGCGCACCTCTGTCTACATGTTCTAGTAATTAGTAGCATAGTGGCAGGTATCCACCTTATCTTTGTTTATGTTGAGGTTTTTTGTACCAGCGTGAAGTATTTAAGGTCCAGTCCTGTATTTGTGTGTATTAGCGGTCAGTGTGTTGTGATGTTGCTACGAGTGCAGCATAGATACATGGAGATGGTGTTGCAGACGCTCAAGTATGGGGAGAAGTACCTGGAGACGCTGCAGGCTCTGAGCCGAGCACGCTCCCTAGACCCTACCTGGCCGCAGCCTCGCGACATGGAGGACAAACTTCTCAAGTATCTGGCCAGCGTGCAGGAGCTGGTGCGTCTCAAGGGTCGACTCAAGGCCAAGAAGTTGCAGCAGTTACTACAGGTATTGAAACACTGGTCTTACATGCTGTAATGACAAGGGCAAGCTACTATGTGCAGGCGTGCACATGTTACATGTTTGTAGTTTAACCATTCTATGATGCAGTATGTTATGGATGGTTAATGGATTGAATTTTGGTAGGTAGTGTTTGAAGGTACATTTTAGTAGTTTTATAATGTTACTTGCTGTCCCTTTGTGGCTTCGCCCACGTGTTCTACAGAAAAGAGTAACTAACTTTTAATTACTTATTAATTGATGGTGTTACTATATTCTCTGTACGTCTTTAAAACAACAAATACAAACAGCTGTATCCAGTCCACTTCGCTGAGCGTACTTTAATTGCAAAACATCTTTGTTTTTAATTCATCTTTATTTCTCTATAAAATAGCTGCCTGGCTGTGGCTTTACCTGTGTGAAATTATGTAATGTAAACAGTAATTTTGGATAAAATATGTGATAAAGGCATTTAACAGCTTGCGTACTCAATAACAGTGTACTATAAATTGTCTTAGCTCAGTGTAAAGAGCGTGCGCAATATGCTCATATGATGTCATTGTAATTCCCTTCGCAAAGTCTTGCACGGGATACGAACCCGTAACCCCACCCTTCCCACATCACAAACTTTATACAATACCTGAGTGAATGCTTAAAGGCAGGACGTGATAACTCTTTCGTATGTACAGGCTACAGTCCAAAAAGCTTTTATTTATGAGTAGGTTGGCAAAAAGAAACAACTGTTGAATTATTTCTCCATGATCATTCTCTTTTTTCGGGAGACATTTTACTGCTCTTCGCATACTTAATTTTCAAATTTCATAAAATCCTGAGTTTGATTTGTAGATATTTACATAAGCTTCATTCTTATCAAAAAATCATCTCGATATCGCAACGGGTATAAGCGGAACAGATGATTATTTGAAAACACATTTTATTTTTTTAACAGCTTTCAAGAATGAATTTCGAAAACTCCTGGAATCATTTTTTGATATTTACATAAGATTTATTTTAAAGCAAAAAACCATTTCAATATTTCAACTGGTTTAGGAGATAAGTGGGATTAATTAAAACACGTTTAGTTTTTTTTTTAGAGCTTTCAAGGACGAATTTCTAAAAATTCCAAAAATATTTTTTAGTTATTTTCTAAAGCATCATTTTAAAGAAAATATCACCTCACTATCTGAAATGGTTTAGGAACTGATTAATTAAGAACACATTTTACGGCTTTTCATCCCCTTAATTTTTGAATTTCGCAAAATCGAAAAATTCACAAATATGCATTTGTTTGGGCAATATTTTGAAGTTAAAAAAATTATGGTAGCTTTCCCGGTTAATAAGATATAAGGTATTCTTCAAAAACACATTTCACCCCTTTTCTCCCCCTTAATTATCTAATTTCAAAAAATCCTTTGTTAGTGGGTGCCTATGGGGCAAAGGGAAGCTTCCGTCAAAATTTCATATTTCTAGGTCCAGCAGTTTGGGCTGTGCGTTGATTGAAAGTTATAAGAGAGCGAGGAGGGTGTGGTTATCGTTGATAAGTGGAAGCGACTGCACAAGGGTGGGAGGCTAGTACGGACAACAAGGTCAAAGTCTGTGCTAGAACGTGCTGTGATGCACACTGTTGCAACGTTTCAACTACACAAGTCCAACTGGCACAAGACTGGCAGACACAACGGTGACGTTGCTGAACGTTGCAGTTGCCATGCTGACTGCTCACTAACACGAGGAGACCTGATAATTTTCAAGATAAATGCAAAATTTCATTCTGTGCTATACGTATTTCAATATTTTCTGTGATTTTCACAAAAAATTTTGGTGCTATTTGTACACACACACCACCTACACATTAAAAAAAACTGACAATATTTAATTTTAAATGCCGATTATTATTATAAAGTAGTTTTGGTGGTTGTGTGGGGGTCAAATTTGTTCGGAAACAATTTCTTCATGAGTGGTTATCCTGGGGCTTCATGAGGCCTCCTATTGTCACTGGAGAGTATTACTTGACACTAACATTCTTGTGTACAGATCTCGTGTGAACCACATCAGTTGCCAGTTCCTACGCTAAGCTTTAACTATCACCTCTTCAATTTGGCAAGTAAGCACACACTTTGTAGCTTCCAACACAGACTCACGTAGTCATTCTTCCCCTCCAGCATAGCGTTGCCATAGCCTAACAGTTGAAACCATTACTAGCAAAGCTTCCAAACCTCTTGGTGTTCTCGTATACGACTTTGTTTCTTGTAATGAACAGTATTTGCTCCTGGGTAAAATGTGTAAAAATTACGCTAACCGCACATGACAAAGCTTTGTGCCGTCCATCTATATTGAAGGTATTTTCAAACCTACAGGTACAACTGTGTACGAACTTCTTTTACCTTTCTGTGTACATGTATTAGTAGTAACTATCCTTCCATTAATTTAAGTTTGAACAAATTTTTTTATTCAAAAGAAACATTGTCACAGAACTCTCTTGCTTTTCACTGCTTGCCTTGTGTCGCTGCCTAGTATGTAGACTATTCTGACGAGATGTAATTTTTTATTTGGTCCACTAGTGCCAAGTGAGTTGGCAATGTAACATGCTGGACTTGCATTTGGGGGAGCCAGGTTTGATCCCCGGGTCTGGCCAACCTGATTTAGGTTTTCCGTGGTTTCTTGAATTTGCTTTATGTGAATGAATGCTAGGGGCTTATTATGTACCACCACCGCAAAGTTGCTTCGTGCGCAAACCACGCTAACGTCGAATTTATTTCGAAAGTGATTATGTACAACCAAGTTGCGTTCGCGTTGTAAAAGGGGGAGGGGTGTTGTGGGTGCGACGGAAGGAACTCTGCTGTTTGTTATTAAATGATTGATGCAGGAGAACGGCAAAGAACGATGAAATGAAGAAAGTCTGGAACTGCTGCAAACACCTTACCACAGAACTTTTATTTGGTGTTGTAGAAGTTGTAATGATGATGATGATAATGATGCCCGGATAGCAGTGGTGTTACTCAGCAAAGAATAAATAAAAAAAAGAAAAATATTGGCCTTTATATTTTATTTAAACTCTCATTTGAAGAACTATACAAGACAAGAACAATACTGGCTATACATCCCGATACCGTGCCAAAATTCCCCCGCGGTTAATGTAGTGAGTGTTCGCCCTGGGTTATTTTAGTTGGATTTTCCTGTATGCTACGACTTGCCGTTTGAACTCAGTTGTAATGCCTAGCCTGGCATCTTATCTATCTTTGTTATGAAATTATGCTGTTATAAGCACCTACACCTTGTTATAGATAAGTTATAAATAAAACAAAACGTAAATTTGTTTGAAGAAAATCATATTCCTTTCTATTGGTGAATACGCCCTCTGGCCTTCACTGCCCCTCACCAGCACCTAACACACCCTCTCACTCCCGCCATGACGCCCCAACTAATCGCAACGTAGCTGGCCATCTCCCGGCGACCATCTACAAGCTCCAACTAACCACGACTTAAGCGGTTATCTCTTCACGACCGCTCACTAGCTCCGATGGGTCATGACTTAACCTCTCCCGGCCAAACACTAGGAACTTACTTGGCTGAGCGGCGGAGTGATACAACGGGATCCAAGTTGTTTGAAAAACTGGTTAATTGACATTTATATTGAAAGAAAATTACGTAACACAATTACAGACAAGTATACAAAGCGTTTTATTCCACAATAACAGCTAAATATTCATTATTTTATTAATTGGGGATATGCTGTGTTATCAAACTGTTGCGAATCACCACCTTTTCAGAGTTCTGCTGCGCATGGCACTAACACCCATGACGATATCCTAATGGTCTGCTGACTAAGCTGCATGCTGGCACGTCTTTGTATGTGCCTCCAAGCGTCTGAACTCTGACCTGCCTGCCAGATAAATCCCATCACAGAGGAGGCAAGATCAGAGTCTACTTGAAATTTTCAAAAGTCCAAATGATGCAAAATATGAAAAAAAGTACTTAAAAAAGTTGTTCAAATCTCAATTATATTTAAATTGAGTCCAAACACAATATAAATAAGAAATTTACCTGTAAAATTTACTATTTTTATTTTGCCTTAGGAGTTAAATTTAAATTTTGAATAAAATTTTAATGTTACTTTCTCTACTAGCATCCCCAATTAATATCTTGGATCCTGCAGTATGAGCCCTTGCACTTGTTTAAGTTGGCATAGTTAAATTGTTACAAACAATCAAATAAATATTAACTAAGGGAGACAAAAAAAATTGAAATTACTGTACTACTATATATGATAAGAAACCAAGTATGGGCGACGTGCCCGTGCATATCACAGCGCTCGCTAGCTCGGATGCAAAGACGAAGAAAACTGAAGTAAATTTGCGCGGCTATGAGAGGCCGCGCAAAGTAACAAAATCTTTGCATCATTCGTCTAAATAATTAACTAAACATTGTCTTCTATAAAATCATGGTCGTAGAATGATTTTGCAGTACTCAAAACTGTTTAAAATAGGTCTACTTTGTCAAAATTCACATCCGTAACTAGTTTGTATGGTCTGAAATAACAGAGGCTGAACCATAACCTAGAATTCTGTGGCTTGTGTTTACATCAAAGGCTAAAATGAATTGATAAACCCACGCACAGCTGCAGTATTTATTTTTTGGTTATTGTTTTTTGTAAGGGAGAGTAGCAAAATAGTGTATACTTGTGGAAAGTAGACAAATACTGGACATGTGCAACCCGTTTGCAATGAACAGTATAAATTTTCAAAGGATAGATCAACAGCAGAAGGTCGTAATTTTTGTAACAAATTGTCAGTGTGTGATGTTAGCAGGATATAATGAAAGTAAAATAATGATTTAGTATAGCTTTTGTGTTACATAATAAGCAGAAACCACTTCTCATATTTTATTGAATTGATATTTTATACGTCTTTTGAATCCTGCAAAGGGTCACATGATTGCTGAGTATTTTGTAGGTTACATATTTGTTATAAGCCTACGTGAAAGTAATCACCGACAATAACAGACGGACAAAATATTAAAAATCTACAAGTAGACCTCTGTTAAACATATATTCGACACGTGTTCGTTTCTTACACATAATCCCCACTGATTTGCTCTGTTTACAACACTAAAAAATCTTTAATTACTACGCTAAAATATTTCATTTCACTCACAATTTTATATACGTACAGTATTATCAAATTGACTTTACGCAAGTAATCTATCCAGCGAGTAATTTTCAGCTGTATTGATGGCTAATGCGTAGCAAACAAAATAAAAAGCATAAAACATCTTCGGTTTAGTAAAATGTTTAGTTAATGTAGGCCTATATCGACGAGCATTTAATCGCCTGCACGAATCATTCAACTTATACATATTTTGGAAAAACGCTTCTCTGCTTCATTCGTGTTAACACATACAATCAGCTGATTCTGCCACCATATAAATAAGCACCATAGATTAAGCAGTGTTAGATATAGACTCTCGGAAAAAAATCAGAGGCGCAAACATACAAAACACAAAATTGTTCTTATTTTCACAGCAAAAATGGAAATTTATTGTAAAACAGGGTAGCCAACTGCTCTTTACTGTTGAAGCAAAACTTTTTACATCACTTCCTTTGAAGAAAAACTTTGTGCAGAAGGAAACTATAACATCTGAAACAAAAACTGTTGTACATAATCACTTGAGGAAAGTGAAACGCTATCTCGAAAGTTAAAGGAAAGCAAATGACTTCGATAGTCGACTTTGTGTCTGTGTTACATAATAAGCCCTCTGGGATGGTTCTTTAACAAAGGCCAACTCCTCTCCCAGTTCCTATCGTTGTACCGAGTTATGTGTAGCCTCAATTCTGCTGTGCTATTGGATTGTGGTAAGGCTTTTGCCACTCTGGCAGTAAAGCGGGAGTCGAAGTTTAAGTTTAGATTATGGAATGCTGCATGAGCTGCAACTTGCTCGTCCACTTAGTCAATATTTGTATCAGCTAGAGCCTTGTTTGTGTCCGACCTGCGGCCATTCGTCTTCTGTCCGAGGGTTTTTGTTGGTGAGACCTAGGTATATACTCTACTATGTTGTGTTTACGCTGCAGCTGGTAAATTATGTTATCTGTATCACAGTTCTAATTACCTAGGGTGGGGTAAGCTTGGTTAGTAAGTCAGCTACTCCAACATTGGATTTTCGGTTGACTGTATTTTGATACCCTTATCTCCAGATGCAACCCATGTAGTTTCAGACTGAAAGCTACTTGATGTGTGGTGGATGGAGGGCTACCATACCCACATGGGGCTGAGCTGGCTGGCTGCAGAGTTGCAGCAGCATCCGCCGATAAACTTCACTGAATTTTATTATGTAGTATGTTGATAATTTTTTCTAATTGCAGTTGTTTTCAAAATAAAATATTGCAGACCTATAGTATAAATACTATGACGCGGCTACGTCTGCTGTTGTGTGTTGTCACTGTAGTGGGCGTTGAGGTTATGTGGCTTTGCGCGCTCCGGATAGCTCAGTTTGTTCAATTAAATGGAGACGGAAACTATTATTCTGATTTTACAAATTAAACTCACGAAATAAGGCAACTGTTTGTTTATTTTCAATTTTACCTTTTACATTTCCTTGTTACTTCATCATGATTCAACAAATGACGGTTTGGTACCAAAAACACAAATCAATGGTCAGATGTCCGGCGTTACCATGTCTGACCTTAAGTTAAACAAAACAAACTAAAGTAATTATGAAATTGCAAAAAAACTTAATCACTACGGACCCCTGCTCGACAAATACTACTACGACGGGCCTCCGCCCGCCACCAACACGACCACCATGGGCCACCGCCTGAGATTACTGCTTACAACTCGCTCCCGGGCCAGCGCCCGGCACCAACCGCCCTGCAACTCGCGACCGCCTCGAGCCAGCGCCCGACACCAACTGCCCTACAACCTGCGACTGCCTCGGGCCAGCGCCCGGCACCAACTGCTCCCTCACGGCAACGGACATGGTAACAAATTGCGCACATCGGTGGAGTGATACAACAGACTCCAATTTTTAACAAAATCAGTGAAATGACACTTAAACATATAAAAAAGGATTCCAAAATCTGAATTTATAGTTTTTACATTGAAATAAAATTATTTGTCCACACAAATATAATAATTGGGGACAAAAGATGCGCAACAGTGGAACTACTTTCGCGGCGCAATACCCTAAGCAACCCCCTGTGATGGCTGACCTACGTGCATCAATAACCTACGTCATGGAGAGAATTCCATGAAGCAAGCGATCAACCACAACGTCGGCGCCAGAAATCCTACAGCCTAGAGAAGCTTGCAACATATGTAGTTACTCACTTCACCAGGGAAAATATACTAAAATTGCCAAAACTCAAAAATCAGTCAAAATACAATAAAAAGTTATATCAACAAAAATATTTAAAATTTTACTGTTGTTAATTTGAAACCAAACAAGCCAGGAAAATAATCAAATGACTCAGCTTTAAAATTCCTTGACTATTTTTAATACTTAAATTTTGAAAAGATGAACTTAAATTAACATGTCCCCAATTACTAGGTTATTGAATTCTGTTGTATCATACCGGACACCTGACAAACTCACCCTGAAAACTGCATATAGCCTGTTACAAAAGATTTACATGTAAATTTAAATAAGAAAACAAAATTACTTTATAAATATTTAACAAAGATGGGGAAGTGGCTGAACACTTCACAATACAATCTCTGGTTTTTGCATTGTTGGGTTGGGGGGGAGGGGACGGGGGTAATAAACATTGTTAAACGTAGGCCCTAATTTAGTGAGGTCTGCACTAATTTTTATTCAGTCCTTGTGAGAAAACTATACATAACTATATATTTTTAGATGATTTGCAGATATATTTTATTGTTCACAGGTAGATGATTTAGAAATTTATTTTGACAATGTTAATTCTTATTTAAATTGTATCATGCAGGGGTCATTTTAAAAATTGCCTTTTGCTTACCTAATCCATTCTGATTGGCTCCAACAAGCCAGTAGCGGCCGGCCTATAAGTGCACAGGTGCACGTGCACACCCAGTTTTCTGTGAAGCAATTTTGTAAAATATTTAGAACATTCTTATGTGTTTTGTAGCGACAGTACAGTTTGAAATGTTCGTCTAACCGATCACAAATGCACTGAGTTTTTATCCTGTGAAGCTGCGATATTGCAACACTGTACTGTGCACAACGGAGCTGTGCTCTTCTCTCTGTCTTTCTGCGCATGCATACGACAAAATGATGTCGCCTCTTATGGGAGTTTAAACATTGAAGAAGAGCACAGGTCGGACTGTGCTCATGCCTGTTGATCACGGGAACGGTTACTTCTTTCGCCTCGTAAGGGCAGCACCTACTGGCGCAGCTAGTGTTACATCCCGGCAACTATAAAACACCTCGCTAGATGCCAGCAGTTATGCTTTATGTATTACCAGGCCAAATGAACATTCTGAGAAAAAATGTCACGAGCCTTGAGCAAACTAGCGAGAAGATGCTGTGGTTGTGAATGTAAAACTAATGTCAATATTACAGAATGCAGGTAATGAATGTATATTTGCTCAAACAGTGTTTTTATATGTTGAATCAAAGATGTTAAATATTACTCAGTAGCCTTACAAGGAAGTAATATTTTAACGTCGGACGTTACGATTAAAGAACATATTTGTTATCATTTAATTGCCGAAAACGATAACTTTACAATTAAATTTAAACTTGGTAGAAAATTATACGTACTTAATGCCTATTAAAGAGTAATATTGAAATTTTCCTGGAGATTAAAAAAATTTCAATGCTAGTAATGAAATTTTAACCCACGTTTTGTATAATGAAAAGTTTCATAAAACAAAATGAAATTTAGTGTGTAGAAACTGTTTTTAATTTAAAATTTTCAATTTTAAATTGTTTTTGAGACAATGTGTGAACACCCATTATCTTACTTCACCGGCCGCTACTGCAACAAACTATCAAGTAAGGTACAAAATCTTATTTAGCTAAACTTTCTTTAAATGATGAGTGAGTGTAAAAGTTAAATAACAAACTTGGGTGTAGTCATTAACAAAACAGTGACATTGTAGATCATACAACAGTAGTGTGGCATTTGTCAAAGCATTTAAAGAATTTTTTTACCACAATCATTGGTCTTCCCCCATTTCGACTACTGTGATGTAGTTTACAATTACCTAACATTTAAACTTGCCTCTAGACTTCAAAGACTACAGAACTTATTTGTGCGATTTATTCATAATTTAAAATGTAGTGAATGCCCGACCACTGACCAAAAAAAATTATCTTGGCTTAAGTTAGACTCCAGATGCAAACTTCACACGTTAATCTTGTTATTTAAAACTCTTAGAACAGAACAACCTGTTTATCTTGCCTCCCATTTTCACCTACTTTTATCTTGCCACAATCACAAAACTCATTCCCATGTAACTGATAAACTCCACATTCCTCTGCCAGAACCAGTTGCTTTTCCAGTTCTTTCTCCGTAAATGGCTGCTGCCTCTGGAACAGTTTCAGGGTGGCGAGCGACCGGGAAAACCGAGAAAAGTCAGGGAATTTAAGATTTCTGGAGAAGTCAGAGAAAAGTCAGGGAATCGTCTTAAAAAAAAACCTGGAATTTCAAAATTTTGTAAACGATCATTTCTGCGGGCGGTACGAACGCAACGTACTATTTTCTTGGTACATATACCAATTTTCAAGTTCCATACTATCTTTTCGTACCGATATTGTAGTTGTGTGGAACAGTGTATTTGACGCAGTGTACCAGGTTTTTCTCTCAAATACGATTTTTTTGGCGTTTTGTACCAGAATTTTTAGAGGTTTCCGCCAGTGTTGCCAGACCAATGGTTCCTTGACAATGTGTTGTGATGTTTTCAAGTTTCCACAGTGGTAAAAAATTACTCTCTCGTGGTGTTTCTTGCGTGCTGTTTGCAAAATGCCGTTAATTTTAATGCATTTTTAGTTAATAAAGTGGGTTTTAAACAGTTGTGGTGTTTTTCCCCAAGAGTTCGTAGTTGAAATTGAAGGCGTGGACTTAGCAACATACGATTCACAGTTCGCTTCTGTTCTTGACATGCGGCGTTCTGATACGTTCATTAATCGTTCGATTGTTTATTGTTTACTAGCGTGGCGTGAATATTTTTTTCTATCGTTCGTGCCAGTATTTATATCTTCTGAACGTACATGAAGTCAGTGAATTTACATTTGAATTGTATTTTATCTACCGTACCGCTTAGGGATGGGAATCGAAAGCTAAAATATTGATTTTTAGATATCGATATATCGGAAGGTTCCGATATTTTGTATTCGATATATCGGGGTTAAATAATCAATATATTGGTATTGATTTAGCGATAACATAATGCACCAAAACATTTTCAGAACATTATCAAAGGCTATAATAATCAAGGATTATTTCACAATAGTTTATCACTGCCTGCTATTTTGCGGATTCAGACAGTATAGTATATGATAGTAGTCATGGTCTAAGTTGTACAAGATACACATCATTCTGTAAAGCATAACATTAAAATTAATAGGAGCAAGTATGGCGGCAAGTCTTTCAAAAAAATTTAGGTCATTTTGTTTTAAATTAAAGCCTTGTCCGAAATGGCCTTTTAGGTTACTAAATCGACCATGTGACCAGAAAATATTTGGGAATTTGGGTATAAAATTTACGGAGGTTAAGTAGCACGCTAAATCCCCAAATAGCTCCGTAAATTCGTCAATTGTTGTTTACTTTCATTTTATTTTTACATTTCGGATTATAAACAAGTAATAACCATTTGAAAAGCATGGAAAAAAAAATAAACACCGTGTATTTTAATGTAGACCTACCTTAAATAACAATAAACAAGATATTTTTTCAAATATAAAACCATAGATGTGTATAATTTCAAAGATATAACAACTTTTGGTACGTAAAATTCTAACAAAATAGCATAACTTCTTTAGTTCCCAACTATGCCGCATGTAGCGCTGTTTCACAGCATTCGAATCTATCCACACTAAATCCCCAAATTCATAGTTTCGGACACGGCTTTATCGGCCGTGACTAGTATGGTAGAACATTACCAGCAACATCAACTGCACTTGGGTCGTCTACTTCTTCAGATAGTTGACGCACACTTGTTTCAGTTGTTGGTTTTCTGTTAATTCCATTTTTTTTTAAAGGTGATTCCTTAGGTTCGAAATGTTGCCACCACGAGGTACCATTTGTGAACAAACTTTGCATTTAGCGCTTGTTTTATTTTCTTTTGAAAAGTGATTCCACACAATACTACGTGGTGGAGCCATAGTAAATTGCTCTTAACACTTCTGAGACACTATCTACAAAGTATTGCTACAAGCATGAACGAAAGGAAAAATGGGAATCCCCTACACTGCAAATTGGTGTGTGTGTATATATATATATTTTTTATAGTTTTATAGATTTAAATAAGTTTCTGAAATTATCGAATTTTAAATAAAAAACTTAAGGCCCAACTTACTAAATTAAATGTGTGCTCGGGTGTTTTTCTCTGGCCACTACGAAAGTAGTGTGAGGCGGTCCACCCACCACTTAGGCCTTTATTGTTTCCTGTTTATTTTATTATTTCCTTATGTTTGACTTATTGAATTTGCTATTATCTATATAATTACATTGAGGTATTGTTGACAGTTGTTTGGCTTTTATTTGTATCAGTTTTGAAATTGTTAAATTTTATATGTACTGTATTTAATTTGGTTTGTTTAGGCTGAGGCAACTTTGTGTTTTAATTTAAATTTAATATTATAATTTGCAGCTTAACTGTTGTATTGTAACTCAGGGCCGGGTGTATTGTTGGCAAGTATAGTTGGATGGCACAGGTGTGCATGCCCAGTTCCTGGAATCGCTATATTTAGATTTTTAACCGTTTTTCTAATACTTTTACTTTTCACAAAGTGCACGTGCGCCGCTGCTCGTTGACAGTGCGAGAGAGACAGTAATATGTTTGCGCAGGCTGGCTTGAGCCAATGAAAGGATACGTGGTTCAAATTGATTTAAATTTATGTTGTAAATAATTATGTAATTATGGTTTTCAGAAGAATATTTTCACTTTTCAAGTTGTTTAAAAGTATAAAAGTTTATAGTTTGTTATTATATTTAATTTAGTCTTAATTTTCCGTTACGTTTTACCTTGGTGCGCTGGATGGCCGCTAGAGGCGCTGCAGGGAGAGAGCAAGCTTCGGTGGGTTGGCCATATTGACTTGGTTTTTGGACGGTGACGAAGATGGTTGTGCGGGCTGTGTGGGAGCAAGGTGGCGGAGCAGCCATGTATACTAGTCGCTGAGTAGAGGCCTCACGTTCACGAGGACGTACTATTGAGATGTGGCGTGTTTTTTGGTTTTTTTAACAATTTAGTTTGAATTTATAAGTTTTTTTTGTGTTGAGCTGTTCTCTCCCGGGAGCGTCAGGTTTTGACTATGATTTGAGATGATTGCAGTCTAAATTGTTACAGTTTGTAAAGTTGAATTTTTAAAGTGTTTAATAAAAGCAGTCACGCCAATAAACTTAAAGTTATTTGAGTAGCCTACAGCGAATTTTTTTTAAGTTAACCACTATACGATCACGACTGGCCACGTGGAAGATAATTATGTTGACGGCAGTGTAAGTATACTTCAGACAGCCCCGCCACATTTCTGGTGCCGTGACCAGGATGGTCCGGTAGTACGGCGGAAGTACCGCCGCGCTACATTTTTGGTGCCGTGACCAGGATGTGTTCAACAACGACGGCAAAGTTATCTACAGTCAGTTACCCGACGTATTATAGTAGTTTAATTCCTTTGTTTTCCGACACTATTCAATATTTACAGTCTGTTAATTTGTCTAAACAATTTATTTTCTAATTAAAATATCGGATATCGGTCGTAAATTTATTGATAACTGATTTATCGGATCTCAGGATTATCGATTAATTTTATTGATATATCGCCCATCCCTAGTACCGCGTAATGGCGGAACACGCCTGAACTTTTCGACTCGTGCAGTGTCAAAGATGTGTTACATGGGGTGAAACTGATATAGGGAAACGAGTCCTGCTTTTCAGCTTCGTGTAATATCCCGTAGCTAGATTGTAGCAGCACCGTCGCGGCACAAGTTTTTTTTTCGTTTGAATTTTGTACGGGTCATTGCACGTGGCCGCCATTTTCGCTGCGGAGTGAAATGGCGTGAAGAATGGTTATGTCTGATGAGCGAAGTGGACAGAAGCTTTTTATTTAATCAATAGTTTAAAGTTATGTCGCATAAGTGTTGTGTTCCCGATTGTAAAGTACGTTTCGTGTATTGTGAAACATCGTTGCTTAGTAATCGAGGAGATTGGATTTCAAAGTTTGCATGTAAGTGCAGATTAATTAAAGCCACTATTTCCTGATCGTATAAATAGTAAATACTGTTGAAAGTAATTTTTACACTCAATATATTTCTCTATGTTGCAGTTGTTAATAGTTTGTTTACTGTTTAAAAAAAAAAAAAAAGAGAAGAAACATTTTGTGTAGCTAATTAGAAAAATTAAAATATACTTCTGTTTAAAAACTTATATAATGCATCTGTATTTTGAAACTAACACACATCATCCAGAATTTCACACTGCCAACAATTTCAACAAATACTGTCTTACATCACAGGAAAAAAATAAGTGAAAGTAAAAATTCAAAAGTGATTTTGAAGTTGCTGTGTTCTTTCATTTTCGTTGCCATGATTATAAGTTACGTTTTTACTATGTATGAAGAGGAAGTAGTGGCTTTTACTTGCATTTAAACATACATGTAAACGATGTGATTAAAAATAATTTATTTGCGAGTAGTTCGAATACTATTAATGTCAAACACTATCCCATGGATATGTACAAATAAAGAAATCATTATCTTTACGACCTAACACCTAAACTACGTAAAAAAAATAAAAACAGATACACACGTCAATTGCAGTTACGACAATCGAGAATGTTCAATCGATCAATATACAAATACTTGACTTCGATAAAAGTCGATGTATTGTAATCGAAGGAAAACGGCGCATGTGCACTGCTCGTCCTTTGGTGTTGCTATATTTTCCTGTAGCTAGAATGAAGCGCTAGTGAACACACACGCAGCAAAGAAGAAGGAAATAATCAGGACCCATTTCATAGCATTGAGTTACCTCTCTTTCCGTAGGGTTAATGCTCGTTGGTGTGTTAAAAATTTACAGCATAACGTGACGTGATCTCGTGTGTGTTTTTGAAAAAATATCTAGAAATGTATGTTCAATGAGTGTTATTTCCACAACGTAAGTAATTTAGGAAAAAAACAGTCATGGCAGGAAGAAACAGACTGTATTGGTTAACCTATCCTATTACTATTAAATGAATCGCGAAGTTCCTGGTGATAACTCTGCAACGTGCAATTTGTGCAATGCTAATTTTTCTTTAAGCAACATGGGCCGGCATTCCTTTATGAGCCACATTGAAGGCAGAAGACCCTAAGTAGGCTGGGAGTTTAAACTGTAAAGGTAGGCCTAGGTGCTTTTTTTTCTTCTTCTTCTTCTTCTTCTTCTTCTTCTTCTTCAATTCTGTACAATGCGAAACAACAATGTCTCCAGATTAGTGTCACAGCAAAGACACTTCAGTTACAGCGAGATAAGGTAGATTTTTACCTCACATTTTGTCTTGCGTCGTATTTCATGGATGAAATGAGTTAATTGCTAGAGTTGAAGAAAGTTGTAGTTTGTTTTGACGAATCATTGAACAAAGTTTCTCAAAAACATCAAGTGCACATTGCAGTATGTTTTTGGGATTCAAAGAGTGATGGTGTAGCGACCAGGTATTACACGTTTGTTTTCAGACAACTTATTAAATGATTTTAATTCTGGTATCGAGAGATTTTCTCTCCATAACTTCACAACTACAGCATTTTAAAAGTGGAAAGTGAATTGACATAAGTAAAAATTGTTGTATAGGACTTTGTTTCTTTGTAAATAATGAAGATATTATATAATTTCTACAAGGTGAAGATATGTTGATTAATAGTGTACAGCTTCACAAAAAAAGATAAATATTAAGTGTCACTACTCATCGTTTACTGGCCAAACTATTCATTTTAGACATATAGTTTATTATGAAAAATATTTCTAAGGACATAAGTAGTCCTATATAATTTTTTTGTTAGGTTAGGTTGGTTTAAGTTGTGTTAGGTTACAAACATTAAATTTGGTTTCCTATCCCAAATTACGCAACCTACCAAAAATTTTACGTAAGGAAAGACATTAGAAGTAGTCTTACATAAAAATTTTTTACCTGACCTAATAACCTAACTTAACCTAACAAAACAATTTTTACATAGCACTACTTATAACGTCCCAAAAAAACAGTTTCCATAAATAAACTGTATGTCTAAAATCAGTAGTTTGGTTGGTACATGATGAGTAGTGATTCTTAATATTTACAAAAAAAAATTTGTCGCAATTATACAACGTGCTTAATTTTATTGATATTTTCTTGGTCAGGGAAATAAGAGCAGCTGACCTGGAAAAGTCAGGGAATTTTTTTTACAGGTTTTGCTAACTACCCTGAGTTTAGAACAGCGACTTACATAGGTAGAGTCCCTTGCAACGTTTAAAAGCTATGTTCATAAACATTTGCTCCATCTATCTCACCAGTGATATTCTCGCAAATAACGTTTTGTTATTGTGTTTGTGAGTGTGTGTATGTTTATGTATGTTTTTATTTTATTATTATTTATTTATTTATTTTTTTTTTTTTTTAATTTTTTTGTGTAATGTTTTTTCCCTTAATTACTAGCATTATGCTGAACAAAATTAATGTTTACAACTTTTATCTGTAGTGATTTTGTTTTTATGTTTAGCTGTAGTTGTCAGAGTGTGGTTTAGTGGAGGTTAAGGCAGTCTTGCCTTAACTACGCCACCAAAAACTAAACAAAATAAATAAATATAAAAAGTCAATGAGTATTGTTTGGCAGTACTAAATGTATATAATAATAGAATAATACATATTATAGAAAAAAATGAATATGTCTGGTTGACACAAAACAAAAAAAGAAAGTCTGAATTTAACACTTTGTAATGAGAGGAAATCAGTTTAAGTTATGTATATTGTTTATTTATGTTGTGCTGTAAACCGATATTTTCTTCTAGTGTGAAACACAAGTATTGTCATGCACAATATATGTTATACATGTGTCTTCTTGAATACAGTAAAACCTCTTGAAACCACCCCTTTCATTATGACAACATCGCTATTACTGCTCTACTCTTAGGAAACACAAGTGGTAGTTATAGAGAGGTTGTACTGTATAATATTCTAGTTTCTAGAGAATGCTTGTATGTTAGCACTACAGATGTAAGGGCAGCTATGCTTCCCATGTGTTTGTACTGAGTGTGGCCGTATTCTGTCCTGCTACTTGCTGGCCGGTCGTGTTTACGAAATTGGTAATGGTTGTGTCAGAGCCTGGAGGAGAAGCAACTAGGGCCGTGCCTGGGAGAAGACTGCACCAGTACTGACGGCACGCCACTGAAGCTGCGACATGAGGCGTTGGCCAGCCTGCAGCAGGGCGCCAATATGCAGGCTGTCGTGCTAGGCAAGGTCGTCTGCAGTGTCCACAACGAGGATGCCGTTCCCTTGTGAGTGCTCTCTCCCCACCACTACTTCTGTCCATCTGTCTATCCATCCATGCATCATACCTTCCTTCCTTCGTTCCTTCCTCTCTTCCTCTCTATGCTGTTGCCTTCTTTCCTGTCCTTACTTAATTGGTTTCCTGTACGACAGATGTGTAACGTCTTAACTTATTGAACTGGAATGTTAAAATGTATAGTAATGTGCCATAGGTGAAACATGAGAGTGATAATTTGTCTGGGTCTAGCTTAAGTGATCCTGCTCCCCTCTTGATCTAAAACTGCAAATGTAGCAAATACTGTATGACTGAGAGATGCATAAAATTTGGAGTTGCTGTATTTTTAAGCAGTAGAAGTGCAGGAGAAAGGATGGATTCTTCCATGATTCAAGACTTTTGTCAAGTGTGTCTATGTGTGCACATGCACATGTGTTATGTGCGTGCCTGTCATATATTAAACTTGCATGTTTTGTGCATGTGTGCCCATAAGTGTGTTGAGTGCATACAGGTGTTGGGTATGTATGTGCATTATGCATGTATGCACATATGTGTGCATGTTGATAATGTGTGCACTTTGTGCATGTACTTGTGTTGTGCATGTGTGCACTTCTGTATACAGTAAAACCTTTTTATAACGACCCCTCATGGTTCCAGAGATTAGGGTCGTTATAGAGAGGTGGTTGTTATATTTCGGACCCATTTGGAACCTCTATATGTCAAAATAGGCAGTTTTCACATTAAGTCCATGTTCGGTCATATTAAGCAATAATAAATCTTACATTTAAATTTAGCTATAAACAAAATTTATGACCAGGCATCTTTTAGAGAAAAGGCGATAGTGTATTCTACTCTCGGGGCTTTTATTTTACGTCGTGAACGCTTAGAAAGTCACGCGCTGTGAGGTTACGTGCCGTGTCGCCGCTTGCTTATCAGCCAGCCGCTTAGCCGGCCGGAAGGATAGAACATGATGTGAGGGGGGAAGGTGAGTGCCGGAGATGGCTGCGCGCGCATGTACCGATCAATACCACATCCACAGTAGCTGTCCTCTTCACCGTGTCAGCCTGCTCTGCCTTGAGACCGACTGAAAGATAATCGTGGGCGTGCACTGTGACGTAACGTTATCGCTCAGTTAAAATATTAAAGTTTCAAGTCAATGTGTAAAATATTTTGTTCAGGACAAAGCAAATGTAACAACATGGCCCCCACTCTACTAAAAGTATACTATTAATTAGTTAACAGCATATTCGTAGCGGAAAAAACCTACCAGATATAATATCCAACAATGTAATAAATTAGGCAGATCATTTGTTTACTATTATCACTGCGTTGATGGGACAAAACAAACACACAATAAAAGAAAGTCTGACACATTAAAGGGCCAAACAACTGTTTCCTATTTTTTAAAAAAGTCTTCCGCTTACAGGCAAGTTTTGTGCTCTAAGTTGGCAGAACCATTCCAGCACAGCTTCCTTCAAATTGGCGTGCATCGTACGCCTTAGTTTTTTTACGTTTGCATTGCGTCCTTCCTTCTGCACTGCATTTACGATCTCGTCCCTCATTTTTAAGATCGTAAACAATGTCGATTTTGGGATGCCGAACTCCTGCGCAATCTCTGATTTCGGCTTCTGTGTCGATTCTACGTCCTTAATTATTTCATATTTCATCAGAAGCGACAAGCCGACTTGCTTTCCACTCACTATGGAAATATCGAAAGTCCTTAAAAAATGTACGGTACGTCAACAATCGTTTACAGAATCAAGCCTAATATTCGCAACCAAATCGAAAGCCAAAAGAACTGCGTTGGTCGTCAATAATTGTTCTCAAACTCAAACCAAATAAATTACCAAATTCAAATCGTGAAAATGAAAGCGTAATAAGTTGTCATAAATCGTAAAAAACCAAGAGAAATCCAAAAATCGCGCAATAAAGTCGTTATATTAGAGCAAACAGAGAGTGTGTAGCGTATCTAACAGCAAGTGAGAGAACACTGGCACGAAAACAAAGGTGGAGAATGCCGAGCGCGCCAGCTATTCATGTGAGGGGAAAGGAAGATAAGAGTGCCGTTACGACAGGAGAGGGGAAGGATGAGTTACCGCTTTCCGCGTGGAGTACAGTTCTCGCCACTAGAAACACAACACGGCGCACAAAAACCTATTTTTTTTGCAGATTTCCTTGAAATTTGAAATAAAAAAAATTTTTAATCACGGTTTCCCAAAACAGGTCGTTATAGACAGGTGGTCATTATAAAATGGGTCGTTATAAAGAGGTTTTACTGTATTGCTCATGCGTAGACATGTTGTGAACATGTGTGGTTTGTGCATGTGTGCATTGTACATACATGTGTATTTTGCACACCCAGGCTTTGTGCACACATGTGCATATGTGTATTGTGCACATGAGTGTTGTGTGTGAGCATGTTTGGGTGTGTTGTATTTGTGCATGTTGTGTGTTTGGTTGTGTATGTGCGTGTTGCTTGTTTTGGACTCATTCGGTGGCCATGTTACTACAGAGGTTAAGGCTTCCTTGCAGAACACAGACTTGGTGATAATGTCAGGTGGATGACATCTCAACTGCAGGTATTGAATGTGGCAGTAAACAAGCCTTTCAAAGACAGAAAGAAAGCTTTGACAATGACTGGCTTCTCTGCGACAACCATCCCCAGCACCATTGGGGAAGATGATAAAGCCATTGATCACATAACTTTGTGCTTGGATTTCAGTGGCATGGCAGAGCATTACTCCTGAAAACGTCAAAGGCTTCAAGAAATGCTGTATTTCGAACATTCTACAGTAGAACCCTGTTATGACATTTCTGTATATAACATTTTCGTGCATATAACATCACTTTTATTTGGTCCCACCATTTTTACATAAAGCATAATGCTTTCATTTCCTGCTTATAACAACACTGGTATTTTCATTTCCTGCATATAACACCACTTTTTTCTCAGACATTAACCACAACTCTGTAAAATTTTTCTTAACTCTATTATTTTTAATAAAATTACTAAGCTGTAGACTAAAAATATCTGTAAAAAAAAAAAAAAAATTAAAGTCTGTGAAAGGATCATAAGTGTACATTACAGTGATGTTAAAGACTGTGATCCTGAAGATGACGATCATGAACCTACAGAAGACAAGTGAGAGCCCCTATTATACACACATAATGTATGTATTCATCATGTTTCTGATAGCACAGTAACTATAGACTCATTTAATCTCATTATAGGCTCATTCACTGTACATAATCTATATAATTTTAAGTTACTTTTGTGTAATATCCTTTTACTGGTGTAAAAATATTGATTCCTGCTTGTAACATTTTCCTGCATATAACACTTTTTTCACAGGTCCCTTGAAAAATGTTATAACAGGGTTCTACTGTAAATGGAACTGGAAATCACTATCTGTGACAGGATGTCGGTGAAAAGCCGTGTGGTACTTCAGAGGAAGGAAGTTTCTCTGAATATGACATTGAAGCTGCATCTGGGTGAAATAAGTAAAAAACTATGAGTACAATACATAATCTAAACAGTACATATTTTCCTATTGTTTTCAACACAACTTTCTGGCTGAGAAAATGTACCTAGCAATGCCACAGTCCCGAATACCTACTTCATGAATGTCAGGTGGCTAGTTCATTGACCTAGAATATAAGGCGACCCGGAGTTTCAGGAGGCCCTACAAATGTAACAAACTGTTTTGGCAGAAAGTTGTGCAACATACCTAGGGAATGAAGAGTGACAACACAGCTGGGTAGGAGAGGGAACAGAAATGTTGACAAGTGATATTAAATGGCACGCTCAGTTGAAATTAAAGAACGCAGCTCCCACAGAAACTACTAAATAAAAAAGGTGCTAAACTTTACTTTAAACTCTGAAAACAAAAGAACGC
>PNEQ01055066.1:0-50613 GCA_003012365.1 Medauroidea extradentata
GATTATACATTACATTTTCTTTGTCATTGAAATAAATTACATTTTTACTACCAACACTATTTCGATTACATTATTGTGAGTTTCAGCTGTGGTATTGTGGAAGACTTGGTGCCTACATTCAAATAAAGTAATGATTATGTACAAGAACACGTATATACATATATATATATACATAAATAAGCAAAATAATCAATTACAACGTTGTTAAATAAAGGTCACATGTGAAATGATTAATTGAAAACTTTATAAAACCAACAACGTTTGTGCCCTACGTTTATAGTTAGTAAAGGTTATTTAAAAAATTGCAAATTGTTTAAAACTGAGTTAACTTTCGGTCATAAAGGGTATGGAAGTAAACAAAACAGAGCACGATATTAGCTCTTTAAAAATATCATGTATAACTAGACTTATTTCTATACAACAAGAAAAATAAATTAAACTTTTATTTTGCAATTCACACGTAACCAAGTAATAGCAAAGACGTTATTGATTCTCCCAGAAAAATTGTCTTGGTGACAACCATTATTATGTTTAATGTTTGGTAGGTATTTGGTAGCAAAAATAATAGTACTAATTTAAATCTTCGTTGAATGAACTTGCCATCTACCTAACAGCATTACTTTTGTTTCATAGACAATCTAACATAAAAGTTTTACTGATAGCGATTTTATATTTTATGTGATAAATTTTAATGTTTGTGTAGCATCCGAGTCAGATGTTTGTTTGCTCAGAAATGGACATAGCAAACTTACCGAAAAAGTTAACATTATAATATAATTAAGATGTCTCAAATTGACATATGCGTAGCGGTAAACATTTCATTATTATTCTATTGAAGCACTGTAATATTGCGTGATGGATTGTGGCATCAATTTTTTATTTTTTTTGTGTTTTAGCAAAATCATTTACATATTACTGGTAACTTTTATAAACGACCCATTTGCTGGATTACTTTGATAAAAACCATCCAACACGTTCCCATATATTTATGTTCCGTGCTTATTATGAAGGATTATAAATGTTACAATTATTTTATTTTAAAATTCTAATGTTATTAGAGATCTTCTACGCGGTGATACATAGTTTATAGCTAAATTTACAAAGGGAAATATCATGATCGGAGATTTATCAGGCTTCCGATTACAAGAAAATAATCTGGAAAGGGTTATACTCCCTCCTTGACAGACCTCGAATTAAGAAACAATAACGGTTTATTCAGCCGCAGATGTTTCAACCACAGCGATGAAAAAAGGGAATTTAATAAACCATCCAACTCCCCATTTTTCTCGTGAAGACGCTCTGCTGTGAAGATATTAATATTATGTTTCTTGAAACTCAATCTACGCTTCACGGGATAAAGTAATAGGAGAGAATTACGGAAAGTATTTTAACCCCTGGCGATGTAGATCGACGAACTCTCTCTCTCTCAGGGGAACGGGCAAAGCAAAGAGCAGGACTTGTAATCTACTTCGCCAAATAACTTACTAAGACATTTATCCCTGTGACAGCAGATGTTGCCAACTGCTGTATCGAAGTTATAAGAAGTTTCTTATCTCGCGCCAACCCTCTTTCCCCTCCACCCTCCCATCGTCCGGCCAAGACACCATGACACAAACTACCACGGCGATGCTACGGAGCGCCAGAGATAAAATAACGCAGCGCCAGAAAACGAAACCTGAGGGAAATATATGGTCCTTTATCGGGATTGAGTAAAATTCCCCAATTGCATTGTACAAGGAAGAACGGACGAGATATGCTTACTGTAGTCCCTGTGTTCTTCCTGATTTGTATTTCTCCCCCATTCCGGGGGATGCGTAATGTGACAGTATGTGGGTTTGTCAAGATAACAAATGTTCGAATCCTTATATCCAATATCCTACACAGAAAATCCCTTTATATTAAGGTTAGACAAGGAAAGCGTTTTGGTAGTTTATAATCAAGTTCTTGGGAAGAAATGTATGTTATGAGGACAAAGTACACGATAAAAAGTAAACTTAACATCAGATCCATTTTTATTATTTTCATGAAATCAAATCTAATATGATGTTAATTAATATAATAGAATCCAAAAATATATAAATACATTTCTCAATTTCTTAAAGAAGATATCAAATTAAATTTTTTACCCGTACAATCATTCTACAAAAGAAAACTGCGTATTTGTGACACGAAAAACACTAAAACATCTTTATTCAATATCTCTGAATTAAATTAATTTTTCTAATTCAATTTAGCCGTCCCATATTACAAACATGTTTTTTTTAATTAGAATCAAGGGCTTATTTTACAGACATGTGTGTACGAAATATATGTACCAAGACTTCACACATAAGTTTGTAGTAAGCAAAAGTAAAATTACGCTTAACAAATTTTTTTTAAGTTGTATAAACTTCGGTTAGCAATTATTTTCGTAAATAATACATTTGATTCGCGTACAATGACATTAAAGTAAACGTTTGTGACGTTTGGAGAAATATGCTCACAATACAGTACACCCGAGAACGATATACATATTTTCAGTGTATAGTTAACTATGTCAAACCTTTTGCTCGATAAAAGTGCAAAAACCTACCATCGCTTTAAATGAGTTTCTGAATGAAAGTTCCACGAAAAAATAAAATCGCAAGACATCATTGAATCATGAAGTTTGTAATCTGACACGCACGGCGTGCATTCAGAGTGAAGCGGAAGGGGGGCTCCAGTTTTCAATTTTAAACGTCCGTCTCATCGTAGATATTACTAGTTTGTTTGCATAACGGCTGGCTTGGATCTGAAAGTGATCCCAGAAGACGGATTATAAAGAATACTCTACTTTGAAACTTTTTACACTTCTGTAACATTGTGCTCTGAGTGCAGTAGACTAGTACGTAGCTATTAAACTGGAGGCATTCACTCACGCGTCTTTTACGCGAAAGTATTATTAGGGAGGTGTGATTCCCCAAGCAGAACATTTTCTTTGAAATAACTTGGGAACACGTGGCAACGCTGTGTCTGCACACTTCAGTAAACTTTTCACATGCGCTATCAAATAATAGTTACAACGCTAAGATATAATAATTATACAATTTTAAATCCTTTTTGTAAGGCTGATGATTTTTGTATAATTTGTACCATAAACAAAATGCAGATTTTCTCATATTGTGTTTTAACACAACAAATCATTTTAAAAAGTTAAAAAAAAATGAATATCAACTGGAAATATAAAATAAAGCTAAAATAGACATATTTCACAAATGTAGGTCCTATATTACGGCCAACCTATGCCATGCAAATTTCAGACTATTTTTTTTATTTTATGTGTCCCTTGTGGTTTTCCAGTGGATAAAATTTACAATTTTACTCGAGCACACGCTTTCTGAAACAATATGTATTTATGCCTATATGTGTCAAATTATTTGTATTCTCCCAAATATTAACCTACCCGCAGTTATTTTCGTAATATTAAAAATATATATTCGCAATTATAAGAAGACGAAATTTTGGTCGTAATGTAAAAGAGAAAAATTCTATAGTACACACAAACATTTAAAACATTTTGTCATTATTTTTTTATATAATTTACTAAGTTAGTTAAGCTTAGAATACGCCTTCTCAACAGTTATTATCTTCTTTATAAATATTGTAACTAGTAAAAAAATTATTATTTTGTATTATTTCTGGGTTTCGTCTAAATGTTATTAAAGTAAATAGTTATTTGTGTTTATTTAATATTATGGAACATTATTATTTATGGAATTAAAATTCATATTGCATGAGTCACGACTGAGGGTGCGAATTTCGAGTTGCTGTGTTAATGATGAGTTTTCAATTTGTCCCTAGAGTGAATATAGCGGGGCTAATGATGCCCTGAAAACAGACTCTCAAAATTACATTTTAAGTAAATTTTTTAAAAGTGCTTACTATCGAACAGCGAATCTTTGCACAGAGTATAATAAATGAGTTATCTGTAGAGCCACGATTTTATGGTGAAAAGATTTTTCAACATTTGGTTTCGATGCGTCATGTGCACATTTGCAGGTCTGCTACATCGCCCGTAATTAGATAATTTTATTCTCTCTTGCAATGACAAATTACATATGTAAGGAGTCACAATAATCTTATTTTGATTGGTGAAGTCAAATAAGAAACATGTCTGAACAAAGACACGCTGCCAATAACCACGAATCAAAGCTGCCGATGTGCACGAGAGACATTGAAACAAAGTGGGGCAAAAATATTTTCGCGACAAATTCGTGGCCCTTGTTATCTGTAGTATAAGTAAATTAGTTTTGAAATATAACTAGCTTATCATGGTTCAAATGGGGCATGTCCCCTTATTTTTGCTTCTAACTTAGAAACACTACACTGTAATTGATATTATGCTACATAATATTAACTCGGCGGGGAAGACTAATTAACGAAAAGTTCTTCTTGTCGGAAATATAAATAGTTGAACGTTTTGGAAAAAAAATTCTGCATGGAACACATGCATGAATTGCTACTGTCTTGTATGGCAGTGTAACAGTTCAAATAGGGGTTTCGCAACAATGTAAATTAACTTTTACAATCGAGTTAATTATACGGATGGAGTAAAAGTATGCTGAAATGTATGGTAAAGCGGATTCACTCAGTGGCGAAAAAATCTCAATATTAAAATTAAACCCTCAAGTTTATTGTAATGATCATCAAGATTTGCCATACACCACACACAGTTAACCCCTCCGATAATTGAACTTGGATCGCTATAGTCAAACGAGTATGTCCGTACCACTACACATAGCACACACATTACGCAGTAAACTAAAGAATGTAATTAGTGATGTTGAAAACTGTGTTATTAATGTTCGCAGGCAGCAAATTTTTGTGCTCCTTCTATCAATTTCCAAACACTTTAATTAACGTAATGTTAAGTCACAGCTGCAGATATTACGTTATGCGACGTACTGTTAAGCCTTGCAGCAGTAAGTTGTGTACAAATGCGTGAATTTCCATCTACGTAATTCAGAACGTCTTCATCCATAACCAGCCAGCAACTGCCGAACGCGTGGCTTGAAATTTCCGCACAAGCGACAATTAATTGCTACGAATGTTTGTGTAATGTTTCATGTATCATATTCGCGCAGCAGCTTCCAGGATATTGACGCTATGCGCTCCTAATTTTCTGTCAATCGTGTACTTGAACTACACACTATGTGAAAGGTACACGGCACAATGGATTCGTGAAATTATTTAAACCGCTATACCAATACACAATTTCTGTAATTTAAGTAACTATCATTGCGAAACGTAACATTGAATATAGCCTCTGACGTTGTTAATTTTTGATGATTCCCCGTGATTGATATTTATTTTCCAAATCAGTTTTTCCATGTTTGCATTATCGCAGTCGTAGCTGTTGCAAGTTTAATGCAACCACTAATCTGTTTGACTGTAGATTTAAAATTTAATTTAACTGTTATCCGAACAACAATGTTTATCTTCTACAGTTATGAGACTTAAAAAAAAATTATTTAAGTGTTGGGGTGAATGCTACAGGTGACAAATTATCCACTGTCTACGTACCATCAGACATATTTTGTAATATCGGTAAAAACATATTCTGTATTATACTGCGCAAGGTGCTTGCTTTTTGTTTAGCGGTTAGCAAGCACTCATTCGACTATAGCGATTGGTTTTACCTGAATGTGCGATTAAGACAATTTGGTGAACATTTGCCGATTTTTTTTTAACACCGCAGTTTCCTTGACCACCGATTATAGCCACTTTAGAGTTTTATGCAGTGCAGTTTTACTCCATTGGCGTTCTAAACCAGCTATGGTATAAATTTATAGAAAAAGAAAAAAAAAATTAATAACAAACTTTTATTTAAACATTTCAAAGAAGGTTATAAACTTTACAATTAAATCAAATCCATCAATTTATTACATTACACAATTTACGTGATATAAAAGTATGTCGCGAGATTTACATATATTATAATACAACATAGGGGTGGGTCATTGAAATTCGACCATTGCCTAAATTAGACCACTCTTGTTTCTCACCATGTACGAACATTTACAATTGTTGAGTTGGCTCTACTGATATTCAACAGCGCCAAGGACACGCCACACAACGAACAGTGAACTTCAGCCAGTAGGAGCAGTCCGATCGTTATTTCTGTGTTTTCACAGTTAGTGTTCCTATCACTGCACTACGGAACGTAAGCTACTGCACTTAATAAAATAGCGTAAGTAAAGTTGCCATAATATTTTTCACAAATGTATTTCATTGGCTTCAAATAGCAGAAATGCGTGTGTTGTTTTAACGCAATGCTTTCATATACTGCGATCAGTTGCCGAAGTTGGACTGATCCGTAACTCCTAAGTAGGACTGGTTCAATTTAAACAAATGGTAAGATAACATATTTGAATGTTTATTTATTGCAGTGTATATGATTGGGATGTGAAATTTTCCGTTTGTGCAGTTTTACTTTTTTTATTGGAGAATCAATTTTGAGCCGGTTTATAATAATGTATGTGTTCATATATATATATATATATATATATATATATATATATATATATATATATATCGGTGGGGTTTGTCTGTATAGGTTCCGAATATGGCGAAAAGGGACACTTACAGACAACAAAGTAAGAGCAATTTGCAAATGGCCGTTGCAACATTAAAAACCACGGTTGTGGACTCAGCTAGTACGCCCGTGTATTTGATGTCCCAAAGACAACAGTAAAGAGACGTGATGATTATAGCACAAGAAACCATTATTATAATCTCAACTAGTACGCCCGTGTATTTTATGTCCAAAGAAATGTGCTGATAATAAAAATACTTTCTAAAGTATAGTGAAATCCTTTGGTAGGCAAGCAACCTTATCTGCAAAGATGGAAACAGTTATAACTTTTACACATTCTATTATTCGAGGAGGTTTTTTTTTCCCACTATCAAGGATGTCCGAAAGCTAGCTTTCGACGCATGAAAGTATGAAGTACCCCACAACTTTAACCAAGAGAATAAAATTGGCGGGAAAATGGTGGTTGAATTCGTTTGTGAAAATAAATCCCAATCTTTCCCTCCATCGGCCAGAATAATGTGCTGTCAATAGGGCAGGTTTCTTTATTCCACCCACGATAATATTCTAACGGAAGAGAAGAACTTGAGATTGGTGCCCCAGCAGGCAGCATGGTCACGATTTCCGATTCCGGATAAATACATTCACATTTATTTATTTCGTGGCTTAGGCATTTCAAACAGCGTGTGAACTGTAGCGAGGACTCATCTGCACTCATACTACTTGATGGACGTAAACGAATAGCAAGAACTTAAAGGCAGTTGAGTACGCTTGTGAGAATGGTATTGTTATGTTGCAGCTACCTGATTACACTACCCACAGACAGCAACCACTTGATGTTACATTTTTCGCTCCTCTTCAAACGTATTTCAACCTGGCACCAGATAAATGGCTGCTGCACAGTGTACAGAAAAACATTACTCAGCTACATATTGCAGGCCTATTAAACAAATCTTACGGATGAGCAGCTTCGGTTGGGGCAGCAGAGAGCGCCTCCCACGCAGCTGGTATTTGGCTGGTAAATGGGCACATATTTTTTGATCAAAATTTTGCACCTTCGGATTCCTTAACCGTCGAGAAATGTGTCACAGAGAAATCTTATTCACAAGAAAGTTACAGTGGCGATAACACCACAAAGTGCATAACATTTAGGAAGACTCTAAATAAAATATCCCCACTCCCAAAAGCATCAAAAGTAGGCATCCTGTCAGTTAGTGGAAGGGAAGAAGAGGTACAAAGGCTCAAGGAGCAATTGTTATTACAAGCAGATACAAACGAGAATTGTAAAACGCGATAGGGAGGCCTCTGACGGAAAAGTTCTAGTTAGTTTCACTTTTTAAAATCACCAAGAAAATTGAGAAAAATGTAGACGATTGTGCCAACTGGTCCTGTTTTTTTTTTTTTAAGAGGTAAATGGAGAAAACATGATACAGTGTATGGACTGTAAGTCATGGGTACAAACAAGATGTGCCAAAGTGCGGCTTAGGATCAAAATATACTACTGCGAAGACTGTAAATAGACTCCAGAAACATTTACTTTACTTTATATTCCCATTGTTTTATTGTTGTTTAAGTCATTTAAGGCTATCATTTAAAGGTCCTTCTTAGGCTACTGTGGGTCCAAGTTACGCAACTGGTAACCCAATTTTGACCGTTTACATACTTCTAGTTTTCTCTATATACTACACATAATCGGCGATATATTAGAACAAATGAATATATCTGGTGAGAGTGTATTGAGTGATTAATAGTGTGCATACTCTTTTGTTTCAATTCCATACTTAATAAGATAATGGGTAACGAAAACAAAAAAGTGTTCCAAAATAGGCAACTGTCCATTATTTTTTTCTAAGAATAACTTACGTCAAGATCAAGTAACATACTGTATTCTTGTTCATTTACACATGTAAATCTTGCGACAAGCTTTTATGTAATGTAAACTGTGTAATGTAATAAATTGATGGATTTGAATCTATTGAAAGTTTATTTTATTATTATCAAAACATTTGTATAGGTTTCTTTTTAATTTGTTTTACTATTAAGTAATTTTTTATTTTTTAGTTATTATTTCATGTTGTCCTGCGAGTACTGAAGAAATATCAGTCGAACCTCCCAGAGCTTAGTTTAGAAGGGTAAGAGCTAATATACAACAGGGTTCACCGTGGTGCTCTGAGAGAGTACGTTCACATCATGGTTGATATACCCTGATACCACTCAGTCCTTGGCATGGCCTCACCTTGACTTGGGTGCTTGTAGGTATGCAACCCTTATTGCAGCTAGAAGCTCACTTGTGTCTAACAAAACACAGCTCCGGGATAAATTTTGAATTTTTTTTTTTTCACCATCGCTAGAATTTGCCTAGTTAAGACATGACTCCGCTAAGTCTTATCGTTTAACCTTGAAGAGCTGAATGCGGACGTCATTTTATTTGTATTCTTCTCAGCAAACCCTTTCATTTGATACCCATATCATGAGAGTGCATGAAAAATAAATTGTTCACCATCTTAGGCGGTCCGCCATATTGGATTTAGAATAACGTCACGTAGCTAACCATGCATTGTGGTTCAAACTAAACGTGTATGCAAAATTTCAGCCGGATCGTTTGAGGATAACTACTGTAAAATTCAGTTGCAAGATCGAACCCGAAAAACTTAAAAACATTGCATGATAAATCAAAGCTTGTAAAAGCCATCGAATCCACATCATTGTCAAACACCTGTTTGTTATGTTACACTGCAAGACAGTCGTAAAATCTGAATGTGTTTAAGGTGTTGAAATAATTGCGAAATTATAACATAACAATTTTCTGGAAAACAGTCAACCCTACAGAGTTCCGACAAGATGACCTTATTTACTATCATTCCCCTCCAGTTTGATGTTTCGTAAAGCAACGTGAATTAGAGTGGAGTGTTCCGAAGATAGAAGCATGCCCAATTTAAACAACGACGATTCAATGTTAATACCAAACTAAATATCTTACAATGATGTAAAAATGGTTACGTTCTGACTTACCAAGCATAATTTATGTACATAAAACAAGTAAAATGAAGTTTCATATTTTCTAATTACGGATAATTTGTATCATACCAAATAGTAAATTATATGTCTGCCTGTTTAAAAAAACTGAATAAACTTGTAACAGGAACCATAGTAAATCACTTTGTGTTACGCCCTTTTCGTCTGAACATAAGATCGCTGCGTTGAGTGTGAGATCACCTAAATACTACCACCGTAACACATGATCGATTTCTGGCGGGCTTAAATCCTAGCTTTTCATATGTCTTTTTTCAGGGTACCTCCCTCCCCCCTCCTCCATACTCAAGAAACCTAAAGAGAGATATCTCCAGACACTGAATACTGAAGCAATTTACCATACCTTAGTGGCGAAATTGCATGAGCATAAGAATTAGACTTACTACAGTCAATTTACAACCTGTACATTTACTGTAGATTAGGATCTTTCGTGCAGTATTTGCATTATATTTTTAATATTTTACATTATATTTTTTAGGATGTTTGAGGACTTCTTTATTTTGTTGATTAAATATTCAGAAATGCGGTGAGGAATATTTATGAAACGTGGTAAATGCAATTACTGGGGTTAGTTTCTTTCTGTCCCATTTATTGAATCGTAAGCAATTTTTATTTAAGTTGTCGCATTTACGTTATGTAATTTTGATTGATGTACGAATACCTGTAAAGTAGAGAATCACAAGCCAATAATGAAATTGAGCACTACATTTCGTGTACGGCATATACAAATATCTTAATATTTATTCGTTATAAATAAATTTGTAGACGTAGTGATACGGAAAATATACAATACCATTTCTGTTTTATAATTTTTTTTTTTATTTTTTCGTTAAAGGTACATTGAAAAGAAAATAATGCGTGTTATTTTTACTAAATTCTCACTAGTAACTATCTGTCTTATTCTTCTATTGCAAGTGGATTCAGAATTTTAAACTTCACTTACATGAGATTTTAATAATATATAAATATATATATATATATATATTTTTTTTTTTTTTTTTTTTTTTTTTTTTTTTTTTTTTTTTTTTTTTTTTTTTTTTTTTTTTTTTTTTTTTTTTTTTTTTAGAAAGTTGACTGATGTTCAGACGTTGTCCGGTTCTGTCCCAAGTTTTCACATAAAAGGTTTGGTAGTTTTCTTGAGATTGCATGTGCTCTATTAATATCAATGGAAATGTTCTATGAGTGTACAAATTACATCAAGATTAGCAAATCAAATATCTCGTAGAATAAAATTCGTTATTGTGATTATTTTTGCAGAAACTGAAAAAAATATTCTACCATATTCAACTGGTATAAACTCTACAGTGCGACCTTACTGTTTGTGTATTGACAATGAGTGTTTCAATTCAGATATATTGAGCTAAAAAAAAATTGTAAAACTTAGTGTCCTATTTTTGTCGATGATTGAACCATTACTAAATCAGTTATCAAACATTAGGGTTTGTATGCCCTACTATAATCGTCTCGCCACATTAACATTTCAGCAAGTTGTTCTCCAATTATAGTGTCGTTACACCGCTCATCACTGTGGAATTAAATTTATCGCTTACTTAATTTTCTGGTTTTGTGTACGAAATATTTCTGTTCAGACAAATTCCTTTATGTTTCTTAATTTTTACGATCGGGGTTCATGCAGTTATTTCACCACGATAATATATGTTAATTGTTCAATACTTACAAGGAAATAAATTTAACTTAAGAATATCGTTGTTCCAATTAAATTCAACATGGTATAAAGAATTTAGTAAATCAGCTGATAAAATGTGTGTAAATATTTAAATAAATGCTATGAATAGCATTTGAAGCGATTTTAAATGGGCATATTAAGGGCGTTCACGTGGCATATATTCATAATTTTATATTTGCTTGACATAGTGTTAGTTACAGACGTTACTTGTAACTACATTTTCTACTTGTAGACATTTGTTAGCTCTCATAGTTTCCCCATAGCGGTATGTCAAAGTCAGAATTTACAAGTTACAGAACATAGGTAGCTGTAGCAAAAACCAAATGACTTACTCGAATGAAATAATTTCCACTGAAATGAGATTTAATAGGCGATATGCTAAAATATTTAAAAACGAAGAATGGAATTCCTTTCTACAAAAAAAATGACAAAAATTTACCACATTTATGGAAATTTTTAAAAAAGACAAAATGACATTGTTTTGTGTTTTAAAATGTCTTAGCTTATTGCCCATAGTATCTCATTTCTGTGTAAATTATTACATTCGAGTAAGACACTTGGTTTTTGTCATACCTATGTTCATGTAACTTGCAAATTCTGACTTTGACATGCCGCTATAGGGAAACTATGAGAGCTAAAAAATTTCTCCAAGCGGAAAATGTATTCAAAATTTTGAGGTTTTGCCACGTGAACACACTTAAGTGAGGAATTGTTAAAATTTGAAATAATATCCTGTTATAGTGCGACATTTGTTTGAATGCTTACTCTTTTTGCTCATTATTTTTCCCGAAAATTCCGCTTTTACGTAATTGGCATAGACCTAATAACCACGTAATGGTCAGAATTCCGCTCTGTAATTGAAGCTTATAAGTTGCATGGACAGTTTCAATTACAATTTATAAATTGGTATCGAATATACTGGTAAGCATTAAAATAAAGTTAATGTTAAAATAACCGGATATGCCTAGTAAGAGTATGACAGTAATTTATTATTAAGTCCCTCCAGTTTATCGAGTACCATTCATAATTGACGTATCAGCGCAGCAGCATTTTAAAAATCCTTTAAAATAATTTAGTGTGTACGTTAGTTATTTTCAGATTTCAAAACTATTTTTGTATGATATCATGTAAACAATTACTTTTCAGTGTTATTTCTATAATTGTGAATTTTTAAATAAATTGCAACATTTGTACCGAACATACAGAAAAGAAAATTCCTCAATTAACCCCTACGTAAAACACTATGTATATGTATGTATATATGTATGTATACATATATTTACACACACACATATATATATATATATATATATATATATATATATATATATATATACACACATACATATTTATATATGTGTACACAAATGAGTTTTATTATATGGTTATAGTAAGTCATTATCTTTTAGTCTGTCCAGTAACATTGAACATTCACACGCACACATATGTGTGTGTATATATTTTTCTACCAAGTTTAGTGAAATTTTGAAAAATATTTCTTAAGGTATGTTAAACTATGCTAAAAATATATAAATGGCTGACATTATTTTGACAACATCTACACTAGAAGAACGGAATACACGAAAGTCAACTCAGATTTGTATTTATTACATGTGTACCAAGTTTGGTGAACTTCTGAAAATATTTCCTATGGTAGTATGTAGTAATATGCTAAATAATAAATAAAAAAAATAGGCACACACACCTCAGACAACTACACACACACGTACACGCACCAACACACAGGCAGAAAGGTGATCTCATAAGTCTACTTTTTCCTTCGGAAAGTTGGTTGAAAAGTCCTTTTGCAGCGACTGTCTAGGAAGCATACTTTTCGTGTGAAACCCACGTGAAGTTTGGGCGTTGTGATACCGAGTCTAGCTCGTAGGCAACACTGCGTACACGAGTGCTTGTTAAATACTGCCGCGCCGCACAGACGACACGGTGGACATTCACAATAAACATAATATTCCGTATCTTAAATACATCACATAACCGTAACCAACACATTCTTTCTGGCTAAATTTGTGTGTTTTGAAAAAAAAAATTATTGTGCAAGTGAAACAATGAGCGTATTTTATACTGTTCGTTAAACTGCTCAATATAGTACCAGCACTACACTAAAAATTTGCATGTCCGTGTAAGAACAAATGTAGTGTACAATAAATATAAGGTTTGTTAACATGAACCGTTAAGTCTTTCAGTATTAAACACACACGCCATTAAAATAAGTTGTTTCAAGTTCGGGTTTCAGCCTTAAATGTCATTTAATAGTGAACGAGTGTTCATAGACGATAACAATGTTCTCTCTATAAACTGTTACCTTTTGTTTAGTAACACAGTGCTGCAGGGCTTGTGTGACACTGATGTGGCATTATTTTCACGTGATTGAGTGGTAACTGACATTTAGGAAATCTACATTAAAGACCAGACAGATACAACTCTAGTATTGAGGTAAAGTAAGGAAAATAAGTCGACTAATCACTACTGACAGAAAATTGCGTAAATGACATGAGATTGTAATGTAGGAGCATTTTGGAACATATCATTTGACTACAGTTTTACAGCAGGGCAGTTTCGTTAACGATAAATCCAAATTGTCCGATATCCTGAGTATCAGTATTGTATGCACTTTAGTTTAAATTTCCAGAATTATAAGCGATGTTATTTCCCTTAGCCTGAACCTGAGTATCTAAGAAAGTATAATCTTCAACAATTCCTGCTTTAATGTGCTATTTATTTTATAAAAATAATCACTGTGTTAAAATTGTTTTTTTAGTACCACATCTAAGAGGTCGTGGTTATTTTTAAAGCAAAATTATATACGTTACGCACTATTGTTTACTAAACGTATAGCCACGAGACACAATTTGCAAATTGAGAATTTTAACTGTTTTCATGAATTCTGTGTGAAAATTACAATATTAAAATCAGCCTTATCTCGTACAGTATTTAAGTACTATTATTTTCATTTAAGATTACATGTAAGATATTTAATTTAATCAGTTTTACGTTTAACCAGTCACACAATGACGTATAAAAAACTTACGTTACGCTTGTAAAATTAGTTATATGCTGTATACTACTTTATTTATTTCATTTGTTCTTTGTTTCGTAGATGTGTTCTTTGTTGTTACGTGCCACGGCTTGAGAATATCGTGGCAGGTGTAAAGTTAGGATATGAAATTGGTGGAATTATCAATGTGTGCCAGCAACTAACAGATGATACGACTGGAAAAAGGCGTAACAAGTGAAGTGTTTCACCATTAGTAGAGCCACTGATTTCACGTGATAGTAATTTGTCACCATCTCGTTTCATTGCCTTATGTGCCCATCTGTACTGCAGCTGTGCTTCATGGTTATTGGCAATGTGTCTTTTCTCGGAGACGTCACGTATTTGACGGTGCCAATAAAAGCAGGTTTCACTGCGACACCAGACATCTGTGAATTGCTTGTTGAACACCAGTACAATGAGAGTTTAAAACGTCCAATCACTGACTCTTTAAAATAGTCACAGTTGTGCAGTAAGGCATTGAAACACGTCGGTTTAAAATACACCTAAAATCAGTGTTTCCAACCATAAGCGTCACACACGAATGCAAAGCTTTTAGCATTATTTTAAATGTTTCGCATCGAGAGGTAGCACATCATCGATTGCATATAGTACCACAAACATGAAACGATACATTATTTAATGGAAGAGCTTAAAATTACAAATTTTTTCATCTCTCTATGTATGTTGCACAATTTTAAACACGAATATCTGGCAGAGAAAACGCGCCTAGCAATGCCACAGTCGCGAGGACTTTACAAATTTAAATGATTTCGTGACTGATAGTTCATCTATTCCTGACGTCAATTTTAAACCATAATTGCCTGAAATATATTAACAGAGCCAAAAATAAACTATAAGCTTCATCACATGCCCGCATATGTTTGAGTCACAAACGAGAGAATAGTTTGTAAAGTTTTGTTTACCTTAAAAGTTAGTCGTAAGACCAAAACAATAAAAGTTAAGAAATTCTGAATTATCTTTGGTGAAATGTTTTGAAAATTAACTTTTTTTTTTTTTTTTTTTGCGAGTGAATGAACGTTACTGTTGGTATCGGCAATGTCGGACAGTGTCTGAAAATCATATCTATGCGCCCCTAAACTGTCTTAGCTTAGTGTAAAGAACTACACGATTAGTTTAAATGTATAATTTCGTGCTTTGTTCCGACGAGATATTTATTTTCTTTGCATACTTGTAATTATTTGAAACACACGCAAATTCCGCTAAGAACAAACTGTTGGATACGGTTATGTGAGATATTTATGGTACGGCACATGGTATTTATTGTGAACATTCACCACCATCATCTGAACGGCGTGGCGGCATAAAACAAACACTCGTGTACGCAGTGTTGCCTACACACTAGGCTCTGTATCACCATGGCCGAACTTCTCGTCCGTTTCGCACGAAAACTATGCTTCCTAGGCAGTCGCTACAAAAAGATCTTTTTTATTATTATGAAGGTCACATTAACGGATCATTAAGTTTTAATTGTCGCATTATCCCCACGCTAAGATTGTTGTCAGAATTTTTTAGGGTGGCCACTCCTTTTATTTTCGTAAGGGCAGAAGGTATAACCGGCGTTTACTGTTGGTTTGTCTGCCTTATTGTCGTGTAGAAATATCCTTAGCTACGTCAGTTTACGTCGATCAATACTCGGTTTGTGGGGTAACTAATAAAATTTCAGATTTTCAAAGTCAAATTACTTATTTGTGATTACTGTTACGTACAAAGTGTCTTACATATTTCCTGCTTTATTATCAGGAGGAACAACCTGCTGGAGTTTTTCAAACTCACTCTGTATATTACGAGCTCGTGTTTTTAAAACGTAAACGTAAAAATATTTTTTTTTTCGGGTGTATTTCATCTAATAAATTAGTTTGCTTAAAAATCAATCAAAAAAATTATTGACTAAAATTTCCATCAAGAACCTAATCCATAGCATAAGCTTAACATGTAATTTACCGAAAGAGCTTCTCTGTATTCTTGAGCAGTTAATAAATCCACAGTTTGTCCTGTATAGTACTTCTACATTACTAAATATAAAAACATAAAATGGGAAATGTGGTCGACACACAGCACGAACAAAAGTGAATTGTAACTTCTAACGTTTGTATGTGTAAGTTTCAGATATTAAGTGAGTGACTAAATTGTGAAGTAGTGGAGTCATGTAAGAATGGCTACAATGTATATCAAGCTATCACGATGGAAAGTCCTTTGGGACATTTTATTGTCATTTGAGGAGACAGTTATGGACGCCTACCACCTGTTTACAGAATGCAGAAGGTTCTTATGAGAAGGTTACTGGAAATGTAATCCCTTCGAACTTACGTGTCGCCCGTATGTCAGGGAAGTTACTATTGAAACTGTACTATTGTCATCATTCTAATGAAGCCCGTCTAAAACAACACGTCATTATTCACGTGAACTTGGAATCGAACATTTTCCAGATGCTGAGTAAATTTGTATGGATTACAATTACTGTACGCGTTAGACATGTCCATAATACTGATTAAGTTATTTGAGCCGAATGAGACATGTAAGTGCAAATATACAATTAACGAAAATCTAGTGAACTATGAAGGCCTAAACAAGACATTTAAATGCAGAAATATAAAAAAATATTATATTCCTACAGCATTACCTAAAATAATTCCTTGAGATCTAACTTTTAGTGTATAAATTAAAATTAAAACTAATCAGTTCAAGAACAAAAAAAAAAAAAGTTTCTACATGCCTTAGTAAGCGGTAATTGTATTGGTTCGCTATATAATGTTTACATTGAGGATCAGTATTTTGATTTTTGAATTTTTTCAACCTTTTTTTGCTAGCAATTTAATTTGAATGAAATTGCCGAAAATCGATTAGATTAAAAACCCATTTGACAGATCCAGTACGCATACATTCAAACTGCACCAAAATGCGACACACGTTTTTTAATAAATAGTATTAAGTGAGTGAGAGAATTTGGTCAGATCTCAACATCGAGGTATATAGCGCTGGAGAGGGGTGACACATGACGTGGGTGTGGGAAAGCGCCGAAATGAAAAGGTGGGGGAAACGGTAAATTCCAGAGGAAACCCGCCGACCAGCGGCATCGTTCGGAAAGAGTCGTACACGTGAAAATCCGGCGACCGACCCTGCCAGAAATCGATCGCGGATCGCTTTCGTGGGAGGCAAGTGAATGGTCTGACCGTGCGGCTACCGCGGCCCCAAGAAATAACATTAAACCTTTTCAATTCTTAGAGAGAAAAATTTGTTGTCTTAGAGTTTGGGTAATCAATTTAATACGAAGAACACACGTAAGTGAGATGTAGGCTTGGCGTTAGTAAATACGACTTACATATACGGAAGTTATATGGAGGTCAAAAGAGAACAATTTTAAAGAGCCTATGAAAAACCATTCGTTGGTAGCACGCATAATATGCCTTCATGTCGTGTTATTGATACACAGGGCATCAGAGCAACGCATTAAAAGTTCTTGCTTTCACACACGACCTTCTTGTCATTAAAAACATAAATAATATTAACAGATAGTAGCACTAATGCAGCCCATTTTATGTATTCCATAGTTACCAGGGAAAAAATATATCGTTCATGGTACAATAAATTTTCAATTGCGAGGGAACCGAAACCATTCAACTCTAAATATTCCAGTTACGAACGCTACTCCTGGTGAATATGATATTCCGGAAATTAATTAATTAATGTTTTTTTTTTCTTTACAATTTTCTTAATATTTTTAACTTTTTTTTTTTTGGGTTCTAGGGTTACTTACATATGTTACCATAGCACATAAACTCATACACGCAGCACTTGCTTAAGCTGTGTGTTTCAAAATATTCCGTTACGTTTTCAAGGTGCATTTAACTCAGTTTATTTGTGATGGCAATTGTAAGTAAAATTATTGAAACACATAAAAAAATTTACATGCAATAAATAAACGTTGCTATTCAAACATTCTTAAAACAAAAACTTAATAAACATTGTATATCACTTAGCATTAAAATGCAAGTAAATATTACGTGCAATTTTGCTACTGTATAGTTGTCACCACACACAAAAACTATTCACAGCACAGCATACAAAAGTACACTAAATTGGCACAATAGACTTCACTTACATACATAAGAGCTAATATTGTTCAAGTTATGCGTATAAGTGGCAGTTAACGTCACACTAATTTTGTAACAGAAAAGTCACTTTACAGTAACGAATTCAACACTAAACTTTAACAGAGTGTTTCTTTGGGAACACAACATTATATACCATTAATAATATGAATTAGCATAATTTTTAATTATTTGGCCTGAAAAACCTTATCCATTAGGTAAAACGAGGGCAATAGTTTGCATTTAAGAGTGATATGCACCCCCATGCTCTGTGTCATTGGACTTTTTATGCTACGGTTCCAATAACTGCAATAATATGTACGAAAATATTGTTACTTTATACATAACTTCCAGTAAAAGAGATTCACCATTTAATAACTTAGTTTCTGAACAAGATTACTGAGTCACCACATTAGGCTCTAATAATTATGCTTGATTATCTAACTGCAACATTCTAAGATCGTTGGACTGATAGTACTGGTCCGAATCATTGGCAACCAAGAACTCTGGAAGTTACTTATACCGATTACCTCCGCAGAGTCTCATTGAATACAAAGTATGTGCGACATGTGTTCCAGCTGTCATGTCACATATACGAAGGATCACTGGGGCAATTCTTTAAATATCCAGAAAAATTTTGAGTGTTACTTGTTGAGAATTCGAACGTCAGTTGTGTGATCTCTGCATAACTAAATGTAGAACCTGTGACATTGTGAAGAAAAAAATAATGTCTACAATATGTAATCTAAATTATTTTATACAGAATACATTGTCCTGATTTTGTATTCTAAATTAAATGGTAAACGAAAAAGTGAATATTGTCATAGCCACTCTAGTTATCAAAATATAATTTATATACGCATAATTCCAAAAAGATTTATGGAAAAGGAAACATAAAGCTTTAAATAGAAACAGAAATCTGTCACATGTCTCGCGTTTTTCTTGTAATCTAGCTGAAATGTCCGGTGTTGACCAGGTAAGAATATATCACATTATGAATCGAACAAAGACCTATTTAAACAAAAAAATACAACATTCTTTACTGTTAAAGTACATAATAAAATACTATATCACTTTCTTCAACATTCAAGATAAATGTAGAAGATTCTCAAACATTCTGGAACATTCTAAAAGCATGTTACAACATTCTAAAGCATTATTGGATATTGTAAAATGTTGTATTACATTCTACAGCATTCTTCTATATTCTGTGATTTCTGAAAAATTTTAGGTTATTTCAGATTATTTTCAAGCATTTCAAAATACAATCGAAAGTTCTGAAATATTCTTGATCATTCTAGAACTCTCCATATTCTTGCGGAACATCTACAATATTCACCCAAATTCATCAACATTCTTGAACCTTCTAGAGCAGACAGGAATACTCCAGCACTCGATTTCCATCCAAATTTTTCGACGCCCATGTCTACAAATTCAAACCCTATAGATACAAATCTAAAGCTACTTGATCTTGATATATGGGGGATAAAGAGCTGCTATACAAAATATTTTTTAATTGGATTGTATGATTGGTTTTGGAATTATAGTAGCACGCACAAAAAACCACACCAATGTTATTAACCTATGTATATTGATTTACCGTTTCGTCCCTGTTATATATTTGATGCAAGTACTTAGAAAATGAAGACCCATACATTTAAACATGGAAGATTTTTATTACAAGTAAATTAATTATAGATTTTATGCCATGTGGTAGCACATATAAGTTTTTTTTACTTTTATTGCGTTTAACTTCTCGATGGCCAGGTCAGGAAAGCTGGTTACACGCAACTGTACATAAGAGGAGGAACTGGGAGCGGATTCAGCAACGGCCTTAGTTAAAAAACCATTTCAGCATTCGCCTGGAGTGATTTAGAAAAAAAAATTAAAAACTGAAATTTCAATGGCTCTAGCTGGGAATCAAACCTGTTTTCTGCATGATGCATATTACTTCAAACTGTATGACACTTTCTCATCCCACTCAGCCTGGCAACATCACGTTTGTTGGGGTGTGAAACGCACTGCAAACCTGCCAGTCGCATAACTTATTGTCTTAAATAGACATTACTTGATTAAAACGATCCTTAATTTTATACACAATACTTCAGTAGTCTAATTTAGAAATTTAAAGTGGATTTTTGAGTGAGATTTAAAATCCCGATACGTATATGTAACAAGTACAAGATCTATAAGTTTGTACCTTGTACAAAATTAGAATTGATTTTGTAATTTTTGTTTTTGCTTATTAAAAAAATACAAAAATTATCTAACTCAGTAATTTGTGGCATTTCGATCGGAAATATAATACGTTACTAATAATATTGAACTGCATTTAAAAAAAAGATCCTAACATTTCGATGAAAATGTATTGAATGTTGAGTTTAATATTTTTGGAAAGAGTTGCTGATCAATAACTTTATTATATGTATTCTATGTTTAAGTAAACATTATGCCAAGATAAATCAATTTATTTTCAGTGCCATTTGTACATGTTTATTACGTTAAAACAAAGTTACTTGCAATATTTCTTAAAATTTAATTTGAAAAGTCGCAAAAGTTTCAAACGAGTAAAATGTTTGGCTCAGTTTAAGTAAATTTCGTTTCGATAGGAACCTTTAAGTTTTTTAATCGTACTTGTAACATAAGCATGTTATGCATTCATGTGTTTCGAAATGTTTTAAACTAATTATAAAAATAGTAGTTTTTTGACATAAATTAACTCACAGAGTATGAAGTTAATACGGAAATATGTAAGTTTCGACATATTGCGAACAGAATACGCGCAAATTCATTCACGAGAATTTCAGGGACCCTCACAGTAATATCTGGGTCAAATACTGCCTGTTTCTTTGACCTAGATCTGTCAGAACCACAGCGCTGGCACCGCGCATGTTCTCTAATCACCATTCAGAATGTAGAGCGTTCAAAACTGTACAAACGAGAAACTTCCGGATCCGCGAGTAATATACTCAGTCATTTGCTGCAATAAATAAATTCAGAATAATCATGTGAGTATTATCTACTCTATCCACAGCAACAACTGTTCATTAAGGTTACAATAAATGCTATAAGGATAGTTATAGTTTAACATTTGAATAAAATTACATCAAATTTAATGGGGTAATTTTGCTTATAAATATATTCAAATAATAATTATGATTAAATGAAAATTTGCGTACTTAACGTAAAACATTTATATGGTTTATAACCAACTGTTAACATTAACTATAAGATTAAAAAAAAACTGTGACTTTTTCTAGAACTAAATTTTTTTAAGGCATTTTATGATTAATTTACAGACTAGTCTTGGTATGTAATAGAGAACGTTTTCGCCATAAACAAATTAAATCGTAATCACTCGAGGTATAAATGTTATAAAATATGATCACGAGTTTATATAAATGTATTCAGTACAGATGTATCAGGTTACAATTATTTCTAGATGCAGTAAATTTTCTTCATAACAAAGTTTTATTTAATAATTTATCATATGTTTTGAAATACTACGAACTGGTAAATAATAACGGAAAAGTGCTAATACTTATGAAGAATTTATATACGAGAATAGTTCTGAAAAAAATTAATCCCCTATTTTTGCTTATTTATAAAATACACATTAGTTTTTTATATAGTGTTTAGATTATATTCATGCAAATGCAATTCCTCGCTAACGTACTTGACAATTAAGTAAAATTTATTAAAAAGAATATTTTTAGTTGCAAGGAAAAAATGTTGAGAAAAATTGTATAGCTAAAAACTATCGCGCAAAGTATGTCTCTAAAAATAAATACTTAACAACACATAAAATTATAAGTTGTGGATGATATTATGTGATGTTATACGCTCAACTGTGTACTTTAGTTGAAAAGAATAACTTCGAAAATTTTCTATGGTCTTGAATAGCCTGTTAAAACATTATATTGACGCTATCATAAGACATTTAATAGCGATTCTAAGCTAAGCGAATACAAAAATCTATAGTAAAGTGTAAAATTTTGAATATATTCTCAAATACAAACTACAACTCAAAGTTAAATAATGCCTCTCACACTGAATTTAAGGTAGTTCCTAAGGTTAACGAATATGTGTTATAATGTTATATACGTACAACTAGGATATAAAACAACATTGCTTATTGGCTCAGAAATGCCAGGTTGCAGGGTGTAGTTTGATTTCTGTATGTTGACTGCCGCCTATGTGTTTACACAGCGACGGTAAAAAGATGTTTTTATAAAAATTTTCAAAAGGTGGCGTTTTGCCTTTCGTATTAGTTTTAACACTCTAAATCTGAATTAGTGAATTTTCACTGATTCGCGCCGATGGATGGAGCAGTTTCAACAAATTGAAAAAAGTGAGAAAGCCCTGTGAAATCGGTGACTATTCACTGATTCCAATAAAGAGTGCCAAAATTCCACAAGTTAATTAGTGAATGTCCACATTATTTCCAGTAATTTTTCACTGATTCAGTAAGTAAAAACTGTTCTCTGAAAACAACTGAAAATAGTGAATATTCACTGATTCACTTGTGAGATGTAGGCACTCTTGAAGGAAATAAGTGAATATTCACAAATTACACAGTGACTATTTTCACTGATTCAAATTGCTGAATCTGCTCCATCCATCAGGGTGAATCAGTGAGTATTCACTAATTCAGATTTAGAGTGAATATATTGTATACTCTGGGAACAAAATACTACTAAACATTTAAATAAAAGTACGCGACATTACTTTGTATAAATTTTAAAATGCGCTTCAATGACTACATGGTAATTACCGCAGATTATAATTCCGATAAAACTTTTCACTGCCATATAAACCATACACTCATACACTTTTAGCGAGTGAAGCGAAGGATAACGCATTAAGAAATTTTGTGTTAATCAGTTCAACATAACTTTGGATTCCCATTCCAGCTTTCCTATGTGCCAAGCCATGCATGAGCGTAGTGAATGTGCTACGGTAATTTTGTCCACATACTGTTCCATGTCGCAAAAAAAACTCGTTGAGACGCGAAATCAAAACCATTTATTTTTTACCTAGTGCAATTGGATTTCGGACCAGGATTCACCGGAAGAACTTGATATAATCCTCTTGCACATTAGGATAATACGAGGCTTTCTTTTGAAACAAAACTTGATCACAAGGGAAAAGCGACGGAGCCCCTCATTATCCACAGACACCGGTATTAATCTAACAATTAATATGACGTTAATTTCTATTAAAGGAAAATATGTATGTTTATATGTCATATAACGCAAGTAAGTAAATACGCATTCAATGGCGAAAATTTCAGTATTTCAATTTATGAAAAATGAATGTCAAAATTATGCAGCCTACGCACTGTATCTGTATTTAAATACTATAAAAATTGCTAGTCCTTCCACGTAAAGCTCTAATTAGATTCAAACTACTATTTTTATAGTTGGAAATAATAACCTGTGTTAATTACATATGCAAGCATACGTACTGAGCATTCAGAGATCTTAATGATTGATTAATCTTAGTTTGTTACGGTAAATTGAGGTATTAAAAATCATTCAATATTTCCTAAGAATTATTAAGTGTGGGACTAAAATCTTTAAATTTGTAAATGTTGAAGCACTGCCGGAAATCAGTAGCGGAAAGAAGTTTTACTGTGATAATCCTGATATAACATTTTTCAAGTTACCTGTCAAAAAAGTGTTACTATCTGGATAGTGGAATTAGTATATTTAAATCAATAAATGGATGTTAAAACAATGTAACCTATAATTTTACATTCTATGTGCATTCAGTTATAAGATTAAATGGTCCTGCAGTTAATGTGTTATCAGAAATGAAATTAACACACGCATTGTATGTATAGCAATTCCTTTCTCTGTTTTCCCATCTATGTTCAAGCTCGTCATATTCAGTATCATAGTCACTAATATTACTGCTATTTAATTCAGTATCATAGTCACCAATATTACTGCTATTTAAACCCATGAAATTCTTCCAAACATATACTTGTTCTCTGTAGTTATATATATTGCACAATTTAATATTAAATTACAAAAAAAAATAGACTCTTAAAATAAATTTCGCCTGAGATGTGGTTATTGTCTGAGAGAAAAATGATGTTGTATGAAGGAAATGAAAAAAAAAAAAAAAAAAAAAAAACAGTGTTATTATTAGCAGGAAATAAACGCATCATGCTTCATGGGAAAAATATGTGACCAAATAAACGTGGTTTTACATGCAGTGAAACGATATACGCAGCAATGATATAACAGAGTTCTAGTATATTTTCACCTGCATAGCCTAAATATTGATGTACGGCAGTTAAGAGAACTTTGCTTACTGTGAAAAGTATCTTTCAAACTAAACACTCACATGAAAACGATAGGTTTGTTCAAACTTTGGAGAAACTAGTGGAAAAACAATTCATACAAATTAGAAAAGGTATTACAATTACTAATCACAAGTAAAGTAAATTACGTATCACCACATTTATCAAACAGAGACGAAGGTATTGTTAAACTGAATCACACTAGTATACTGTCGGATTCGAAACTAATACTTACAATCTTAACAAACCAAATGTAGAGTAAATTGTTTTGGCATTATTTGAAAAAAATTACCATAATTTAGAAAAACAAATCCACACAACCTTCCAGAATAGTACGAAGAGATGCAATCGTAATTTTTATTACTTACAACCTCATATAATCCAAACTAATAAAAACAATCAATATTTTTTTCTTTGACATGTTAGCACAAACTGGAAATTGTTTTTTTTTATGAAGAAACTGACTAAATTAAGAAAATTAAAATTTTAACAGATATTCTGCCATGTCTAGTAAGAATATATTATACGAATTTAATGTTCTCAATTATTTTGTAAACACACATATTAACTGTTATGTTTCATTTTGTAAATGTAAGGTTGTTTGCAGTAGACTTTAACAATTGTAATAGTTTTAGATACATTCAAATACCAATTTGATATTTGTGATATTGGAAGGAAATCAAATTGTTGAAAATCTAGTAGAAAACTTTTAAGATATTTTTAGGGGCAAAAAAATGTTTGTTAAACATAGAAATTTTCTTATAAGGGTTAAATTATACATATTTGTAAAGAAATATGCTAAACGTGTCCTGCTTATTTAGCAGGACATTTCTTAAATGGAAAACTTCTTAAGACGGTTTCACTGCAATTTATGTCATTGTAATGTGTGTTTGCAGTCATAATATTTTCGCAGACTGTTTAAATTTAGTTCAACAGCGTGTATTTCTGATACCTACTTGTTTTAGAGTTTCGTCTTCTCATTTGTAGATTCTATTTTTTTTTTTTGGTAAATCTTCCAATTGCAGCTTTAGCATGACGGTGTTTCAAGACGGTAAAAACAACGTAAGGAAAAGAGTGTTGAAACGACTTAAGAAATGCTGAGCCATCCACCCGAGTACTAGAAGACTACTCTGCATGCAAATTAATAATTCCCTACTAATTTGCACTTCGTCGCCATCTAAAAATATAACCGTGCCTTTAAATATAATCTCTTAAATCCTTAGGATTCTTATTTGCCAGCGTTGCGGTAAATGTATTCTTGTTTATTTTTTTTTTTTTTTTTACTAATGTATTCTCTCTTAATAAATTTTCGCTACCGTAATTCCCGCTCTGCGTTTAAATGCATTTTAAATATTATAATTCTATTTGAACTGTAAGTACTTCATATTCAATGTTACTAGTTTTAATATTTTTTTATTATATCGTGTTAGTTTTTTTATTCGTGTAAACAATACTAAAGTTTTTTTAGTTTATTGTTATTAAGGAGCATATATCTCGAATATCCTTATCAAAAAATATTTGAAACATTTTACTGTGTTTTAATTATGATAACCTAATTGAGAACCATAATAATTAATGCCAACTGTAATAGATTTAAATTGTTAAAATGTTTTATTTCATATTCCGTGTCTTGCCTGATTAGCACAACTAGTCATAAAAATGCACTTTTATTTCGTTAGCACAATAGTGGTAGCATATTAAGATTGCAGATTTTTATTTAAACTTCAATGTGGTTACAACACTAAGATAAATAAAGAAGCAAAAATATATATATATAGTCTATGAATGTTATTGTGCGATTATCGTTGAGCAGTAATACATATACATACTAGCTGGCCGGCTGCGGCTTTGCCCGCGTGAAATTATGTAATGTAAACAGTAACTCTGAACAAAATATGTGATGGCATTTAACAGCTGCCGTACTCAGTAACAATGAACCGTATATTGTCTTAGCTCAGGGTAAAGTGCGTGCATGCGCAATATTATTGTATAATGTCATAGTAATTCCCATCGCATAGTCTTGCGCGGGATATTAACCCTTAAGCCAACCCCTTCCACACCATTAACTTTATACAATACCTGAGTAAATGCTTAAAGGCAGGCCCTGATAATTCTTTCGTATGTACAGACTACAGTCCAAAGAGGTTTTATTTATGAGTAGATTGGCAAAAAAACAACTGTTGAATCATTTCTCCGTGATCATTCTCTTTTATCGGGATACTAACGTTTTACAGCTTTTCACATCCTTAATTTTCAAATTTCATAAAATCTTGGATTTGATATGTAGGTATTTACATAGGCTTCATTCTTATCACAAAATACAAAATAATCTCGATAACTCAACGGGCATAAGCGGTACAGATGATTATTTGAAAACACATTTAATTATTTTAACAGCTTTCAAGGAAGAATTTCAAAAATACTGGAATTACTTTTTTTATTTTTATGTACGGTATATTTGAAAGCAAAAACCATTTCAATATTTCCACTGGTTTAGGAGATAAGTGGAACTAACTAAAAGCACACTTAATATTTTAAGGGCTTTTAAGGACGTATTTTGAAAAATTCTAAAAGTACTTTTTAGATATTTACTTAAGCATCATTTTAAATTAAAAAATCACCCCACTATCTGAAATGGTTCAGGAGAAATCACTGATTAATGAAAAACACATTTTACGGCTATTCATCCCCTTAATTTTATAATTTCGCAAAATAAAAAAAATCACCAATATGGATTTCTTTGGGCAATATTATGAAGTTAAAAAGTTTATGATAGCTTTCCCGGTTAATGCGATATCAGAGATTCTTTGAAAAAAACATTTCACTACTTTGACCCCCTTAATTATCGATTTTCGAAACATCATTTCTCAATGGGTGCCTACGGGCTAAGGAAAAGCTTCCCACAAAATTAAATGGTAATAGGTACAGCGGTTTGGGCTGAACGTTGATGAGTGAGTGAGTGAGTGAACGTGTCAGGACACTTCATGTTATATATTAAGATGTATATATATATATATATATATATATATATATATATATATATATATATATATATAAGAGAACACTGACTGACTGACATATCAAACTGCAGCCCAAACCGCTGGATCTAGAATCGTGAAATTTTTTGTGTGGTTCCCCGTCAGGTCGTAGGCGAGCACTAAGAAGGCCTTGAATGTGTTTTAGATAAATCCTCGATATCTATTGAACCAGTCGAGATATATAGTTAATTTTTGTTTCGGGATGATGAGTACTGAAATGATCGAAAATTGTTTTTAAGACTTTTCGAAATTCGAACTGTCAGTACTGTGCAGGGTTCTTATGTGTTTTAATGAATGCTTGATTTTGATTCGACTAAACGGGCTACCGTCATGATTTGCACTTCAAGAGTATACTTACAGAAATGCCGAAGATGTGAAATTAAAATATTTTGAAATTCGACACCCAAGAGTGTGAAAAAGCACAACATTTATTTTTCTTCAACCCATGATAGCTATCTAACCAGTAGATATAATGATGTTTTGTTCGCGTCAGAGTGATGCTTACAAAAGTAGATAAAATATTATATGTGTTTTTTTTTATTTTAAGATAACTTGATTATTAAGAATAAAAACACGCTTGTAAACTTTCAAGGCAGACGATCCGAAAAGCAAGTACGAGCAGCGAGAAATAAATTATATAGCAATTTCACTTTACAGTAACTTATGGCACGGCCGTAGAACAACAGGTCTGGACACTCGCCTGGAAACTTGACCCCCTTGTTGTTTGGCTGCAGATCACCAAGTTACCGATAATGCTACACATTTTTGGCGCTTTAATCCAGGCGGTCGAGGTCAAACTCCGCCCAATTCCCTCCCACTAAGATAATCAATTTATTAAAAACGTACTTTTTATCAATTTATAAAAGGCTTCCTTCGCTCACAATATTAAATCATGACTCCAGAAATCTTTATTTACTTTATAACGTCAACAATAGAAAAAAGTGGGCTGAGTTTGAATCCGACCGCTCGGATTTCAGCGCCAAAAAGTACGACATTCTCGGTAACTTGACGAACTACAGCCAAACAACAAGGGGTCAAGCAAAAAAAATTGATAGATAGGCCAGTGTCCAGACCTGTTCTTCTACGACCGTGGCCTATGGAAACGTGGTGTTGTACAACACCTATAAGCCCAGGACATGAATATTATATATTTTAAATTATATTGGTTTTCATGAACCATTTCTACATTATATACGTGACGCAGTTGTTTGTAGCTCAGGTGGAGGTTCTGGGCCAGAATTACGTTCAAAGCTGCGTGCGAATGTTCAGTTCTGACACTCAAAAACTGCACGGTAGATCGAATAAGTGAAATTTGCATGTAGTCGTTTAAAAGGGGTAAACTGGCTTGTGCGGTTCACTTTCCACTTCCTCGACAACATCAGCTCACCTCACTAATCTTAAGGTTAAGGTACCAAATACGTATTTTCCCACTTAAACTTCAAGTGAATATTTTGAAAATATGTAGTTGAGGGCACCGTCACCAATGGTTGTGCACAGGTTAATCGGACGTTTTTCATTCGATTGACCTATTACATTAAGTGTCTGTAACTACCCCACAACATCAACTTTGCAGTGCTACAAATAAGGCCCAGGTGAAGTCACTGTTAGTGGCAGGGACAATCTCAAGATTGCTTTTCGCGTGGACAGCTATAGCTACTTATCCTGCTGCAGAGTTACCTCAACTAGCAGCTTCGTCATTCGAACACTTGATGATTGAAGTGTCAATTTGGTGTACAAATGGATATTTCAATTAATCTAAATATTATCAGTTGTGGATAATACTCGTGAGGAAAGCCGAATGAAATGCAATTAAGTGTACATATATATATATATATATATATATATATATATATATATATATATATATATTTATTTATATATATATATATATATGAAATTTAAAATACCTAAAACCGAAACACAGATTAAATTATCGGGCATAGGTGGATAACAATAGCGAAAACGTTAATTTAAATTGAATGGGTGAAATGAAAAAGGAAATCATTCCTTATTTGAACTAAATTGAACTGATATAGCCAAGTTGTACTTTATGTGTAGCTTCTTTGATTGAGATAAAGAATCGACGAACGCATACACCGCCATAAGACTTTGAATTTAGAAGTCTTATGTAAAATTAAATAACTTCCTTCTTAACCTCGGTGCTATGGCATGATTAGCTTTTCGCTGCGAGAATTGTTGCAATCAGTAGTGTTAATTTTGTTTATGTAGTCTATAGTGTTGTAAATGTCCAACATATGACATTTTAAAAGTGTGGTTAGTATAGTGTAGATATTAACCTATAACATAAAATATACTATTCTAGTAACTAGCAGCACTTTGTTATGAAAACGTATCTGTAAAAGATTGTTTCATCGAGTTTCAGATTCACTTCGACTCATTGAGATTAAAAAGGAAAACATTAATTAAAATTTGATTGCGTATTACTTTTAGTACCGAGAATGTATTGTGAGTGAAGAGGTTTTGGTCAGCGCTTAATACCGAGGTCTTTAGTGCTGGTGAAGGTGATATGATGTTGAGTATGGAGCAGCGTCGGAATGAATGGGCAGGGGAAACGGGAGATCCCGAGAAAACACGCCGACCAGCGGCATCGTCCGGCACGATTCGAGAAGGTATTGGGTTTTTAGGAAATGTTCCATGTCCTTTAATCATAGCACACAAACATCTAATTCTAAGATTTCCCATTCAACTAACAGTTTAATGTCGAAACAGTTTTTCCTGTTTTCCCGACAGTTGGCCAAAGTGGAATATTTTCCTTCTTCATATCTCCCATTCGACAACATTTGCAGAGGGCCTATGCTGGAAAATACAGCTCGAGTGCTCGTGTACTAGCTGTTTCGAATGGTCAGATTCGCATACGAATTGGCCTAGTTGAAAACCGGTATGCTCCACTGTCTTGAACTCAAGTGTACGAAGTGAGCACCGTTGCTCGACAAGATGGCGGCTATTCGAATGTCTATCTCGACTTACAAAATATGAGTTTCTGTGATAACTAGGGGATTTAAATTGTTAATCAGCATGATAGAAGAATCTTAATATTAGCAGAAACAATGTCAGTGTAACTAACTCGACCAAACACGAACGGAAATGTAATAATTAAAAAACAGTATTTGCGCCATATATACAATAAATATCATATATTCGGACACCTTTCAATATAATTAGTGTTCGTAGTGCTTTGATAGCGTGCTTGCTGTCTAACCGAAGTGATCGGGTTCGAAGTTCTCCTCAAACGAAAATTCTTTTATTTCAAAAAATGCATTAATAATTTCATGCTAGAAAAATAACTCAACGTAATATTAATTTATTTACGTAATTTTCTGTTTTAGATGAAATGAAACTTATCTTTATCTTCCGTTTGTAGAGACGAAGCAACTAATGTTGCAAATTGAGACGCACATTAATTACGCCTCATAAACATTTAGCTGCGCTTATCCGGTAAATTACATAAATTAATATCACATTTTCTTAGATCAAAATGTAATTTTTAAAATAAATGACATATATTTGATCATAAAGAGTTATTCTTTACTGTTAGATGGATGAAATAAAAACACTTTTAGGATAAGGCTAATGAAAGGAAGGCTTCAAGAAATTAATGCTTAAGTTACATAGTTTTAACCTATAATAATATAGTTATGTTAATGATTTCACGTAATTAATATGAGTCAGTTTAATTAATTTAGAGCTAATTTTATTTAATTTTATGCAAGACGCCAAGTACCTACTGTTAACGTGTATGATGTTTTGTCTCAGTATTTTACTCAATTAAAATGAACCACCCGCATTAGTTGTTTAACAACCGTCATAGTTATAAAATATTGCAAGAAATTTACTCTCGGGTTTGCATGTAATGAGCAAAGAAAATGGAAAGTATCAAAAATGTCTGGTACTACAAATGTTTTATAAAATCGTTGCCTGTTGAACTTTATGTGATTTAACAGTGAACGTTTAAATTTTATTTTAGGCTGTTCACAGACGATTTAAAATACGGTATATGAATACACAAATAATGTAAAAAAACTTCGTATGTAGATACAGCAATGGAACCTAGCCCCCAGTTATCTTTTCCTACAATCAACTACCCGCTCTTTATATAATGCTTTTCTTTTTTGCTGTGCTTTGCATCTTAGTGAATTTTTTGGTAATAATTTACTGAGTTGTTTGAAAGCACAAATTTGTATGTTTCAGTCAATTGCAATACATGTGCGACTCATTACATGCAATGTGGGTGGCTTTAGCTAAAAAATTTCAGTATATTAATTTTTAAATAGCTTATTCAGAATTAATAAATACAGTATTATTTAGTAACTAAGACCACGTAAATTTCATTTTCGTAAAATAAATATACTATTGCAAAAGAGCTTACTTACATTAATAACACTTAATTTAATTAGTGGCGAGTTTACATTTAAACATCGTTGAGAAGTTTATATATATATATATATATATATATATATATATATATATATATATATGTGTGTGTGTGTGTGTGTGTGTGTGTGTGTGTGTGGGCGTGTGTGTGCATATAATTGTTGAAATCTTACTCCATAGCTTCGATTTTTACGGCTTCTCGTATGCGAAATCCCCGATTTGGCCGCCTGCCACCACTTAAGTAGATTTTCGTATACGAATCTCGTATACGAGAACGGCAGAATGTTCAAGCATACCAACAGCGCATTTCGAGCGGTCAGGAGGGCGATTCGCATACGAACAAAAACTCGCGCATAGACCCTCCGGAATAGATCGTCAGCATTGCGTGCCACAGAAGTAGATACATAGTCTGCGATGGTATACGGTTGGCACAATTGATAGGTCTTTCGGTTTCTACCAAAACATTTGTGTCCGATTCCCTGCGAGGTCTATCCGGATATCTCCACGTGATCAAAGCAAATGGTGTGTGGGTTTCCTCGGAGATCTTCAGTTTTACCCGGCCCTCTTATTACGGCTCTACTCCCAACTTACTCTAAATCACCCCTAAAAAAAGCTAAATAGCCGGTTGTTAGCGCGAAGCGAAATTTATTCACTGCACGTCTCGAGCGATAAATAAGGTTCAAAATTACGTACGAGGCATAGACGTGAAGAGCAATATAGTTGTCAGGCATGATCATAATGCCCCTTCACTGCTCTGCAATAACTCTAGTACACAGCTTTCCGTCTAAATTTTAGATTTCCAGAGGTGAACCTACCATTCCACAGCGAAATAAAATGTATTGTTGAACGCACAATTTCGTACAATGTTAATAATATGACTGTGAGACAAACCTGTGCAAAAAAAAACAAAACAATTTTAACCATGTTGGTAGACTTTAAAAACAGTAATACGAATGTCATTATTAGATTCATTATAATTTATAACGCTCTACTAAAAAGTGTCTTATTTTCCTGGTTCAGTGTAGGAGTAATACGTTAAAAATATTCGCAAAATAGGCAGGTTTTGGCCTACAACGCATTGCAATAAATTTCGTTAGTAAGGCAGGCGGATAGCTTAAAACTGAAACAGTTGTTCTCACTTCACAAGTCATTATCAGAATATACGTATTTTACTATCAGGAAACAAGGAAAACAATATTTCAAAATAACTAAATATGGTTCACAAATGAGGGTAAATTTCACTCAGATCTTTGTGTTTGAGTGACTAGGCTTTTATGAGATATGATATTTCATAATTTTTTTAGGTTAAAAAAGTAGATCTATTTCGGTTTCAAGTAAGAAAAAAACACTAATACTTGGAAAAGTGCTTATGAATCGCACTATAATAAGTAAAGTACGTAATACAAAAGCTCAACTTTTTTAAGTCTCAAGAAAAATTAATGACTACTTGATTTCGTTTGTGTAGTAAAACGTTATATTCTGTATTTATGACATCAATATATTTTTAGTAATTTTTCTCGCAGACGCCAACTGTACAACTTTGTTTGGCTATCATTTGACAACGAAAACAATTAATTATTATATTAAATGTTTTCTACACACACACCCTTTTAAACGGACAAAGAAACATAAAAATATATGCTTCCTGTTATGATATCTGTAACATATTAAACAAAAATAGTGTGACGCATGTAAAAGGTGGTAACTGATGTAATAATGTAAAACTTATGTCATTAATAATTTTATTGTACTGCAATTGATATGCAATCTTGTTTTGAGTTTTCGTTTTCTTGACGATAGTTACTCTATGCACAAATTTTTTTGTATACACCCCACATTTATTTATTTCAATCTTACAAGTAACATCATATGAATACTTATCTCGTACATTTTAGTCAGTTTTAATACCTTTGAACGTTGGAGAATTTACTATTGTCATTGCTATTTTTTACATTTCCTCCCCTCTTATATTGCAGTGTCATTCTTTAATGAGCAATTGTTGTACATTCTCTTGTTCGTTGGGACGCTTGATTAACGCACGTATTAATTTTTCCTTGTATTTTTCATGTAAAAAATAATTTCTTCAAATTTTTAATTTTTTTCTCTTTTATGACCTTGTAATCCAGTTCTGAGCTATGTCTTAAGTTTAAGGTAGTAAGAAAGTTACGTTAAAATTTATTACGAATTTTCTACATCTTGGACAAACAGGCAACCAATAAGCGTGTAATAATGCCCCATAATACATTGTTCATTGTTAGAGTTATTCTTTTTATAAACGGACAAACAAACTGACAAGAAAGCGAGTAAATATATCGTATTAAAATATGAAACACATTACTGATGACTCTTAGGACTGATATTATAATACAGTAATAAAAGTGACTCTGGTATTAAATCCAAACAAATATGTGTTTGTTTTAATACAAAAACTTTCAAATATTTGTGTGTTTTTCATGTTATTTTATTAAAGTTAGTGTGTTATAACGTACTTATAAACTGTACATTAAATGCGTGGCATCGATACGCTTACAATTAATATTTAGTCGTTCTTTAATTTTTTCGCTGAAACATTAAAATGGTTTTCATTAAAGGCCGAAAATACAGCTTTAATTAAATATAAAACAGGTGTAAAATATATGTATATACATTTGAATAATTGTTTCACCGTTCATGTAAAAATTTATTCTAATTTATCAAATGGACTTTAAAATTTCTATGGAGAATATCTAAAATTATTTTAATGAATAATTCAATAATCGTAGGATTTGTTTCCATAACAGTTATTAATTAGAAATACAGGATGTAACTAAATAACTTTTAAAGCTCTTCTTCAAGTTGTAGTGGATGCAAAAAAGAGTAATACATATTAAGCAGAACACTTCGCGTCGAATTGACTGGGGAGTAGCAGTGAATTGAGCCACAAATTGTGGTCTTCGAGAGTCATATGTGCGTTGAAAAAGAAAGAGATTGCAGTAGTGACGTCAACTAATTGACCAAGTGGGCCGAACTAACAGTGCAGAGGGCAGCGGCGATGCCCAAAGAGATTCTCTTTCGATGTCCAGTTGGGGTCACTCCAGCAACTCACATAGGCCTATTGAACATATGTGTGGTGATACCGAAGATACACGGGATATCACAAGGAACTACACTTTCCTCTGTCCTTTTATACCCGGCCAGCTCAATAATCACCTAATTCAAACTTCTTCACAGTCGTTACAATTTCAATGCAGACTGCTAAATTAGTGTGTCAATTTACGACAACTTCCCAACCTCTGCGACGCTAAGATTGCCATATAATTTTACTCGTATTTGCATCTCCTAATCGTGACAAAGAGCTTTTACCTTTATTTTGGGTCAGCCTGTATATTTCTTGGTAGCAAATCGGATATAAAGAGCTACTGTTGGGGGACACACATGCATTTGTCGAAGACGAGCGTGTGATTTGCTCTTTCCAAAGAGAGCGTGACTGGACCTTTTTTTTTTCAGGAGACAACAGTGCGAGCTACCAGTCACCTTGACATGCTTGTTCTGTACGCCACACCACAGTTGGAGAACATGCAGTCAAACATAATCTTCCAACAAGGTGCAGCACACCCAGACTTGGGAACGGAAGCCCGACAGTTCCTCGACAGCAAGTTCCACAAACGTTGAAAAGGCCGTGATGAACCCATTACATGGCCCCCTAGATCTCCAGACAACATACCACTAGATTTTTTATGGGATTATGTAAAGGACCAGGTTTATGAATCTACAGTGTCCGATGTCCAGGGACTGAAACGCCGGATGGAATACACTGTCGTTTCCATCACAAAATAAATGCTGCACAAAGTATGGGACGAAATCACCATTCGGCTGAAAGTACTTCGGATTACGAATGGGGCCCATGTCGAAGTAGTCTAACGCTTGGTGAAATCTCGTGAATGTTTGTTTTCTATTGCAATAAACAGTTTTCTGATAGCACCTCTGAAGTCAAAGATATGGCCGTCTGAAATGGGGTTCATAATTTACGACAACATGTATGTTCGGCATAACGTAGCTCTCCGCACTCCAATTAGAGGCAACAAATGTTGGAATAGCGGAAATTTAATTGGCCCTGTAAATTATGGGAACAACTCCACGCCAACTGAACGTAATTTGAAACACAGCGAAGAATCAAGTTTCCTCGCAATATAGCATTACAACATTACTACATATCATATTTCCAGGATGAGACAAATGACACTACCAGCCATGATCACGTACTACATGAAGGTGTCGTAGCGTCGCAAACGTGCTGCAATCATAATACGATTATCTCTAGTAGCATTAACTTCCAGGTTACCAAATTGGATCAGAAACAGAATCAGTCGCGTCCTGGAATAGGGTGAAGAGGTAATGGACTTAATACGAAAGGGGTGGAACGTACAGTACAGTTGGGAGTGGGTAAGGCAAAGGTATCAGCGAATGGGTTGGCACCGCTAGATAGCACGCATACACCATTTCATATATGTTTGGATAAATTTGACAGCAACTTATGAGCAATAATTTTCAACATTTTGTGATTTGTTGCACAATGCAAGACATTTTTAGCTCTAAAATGAACCTGAGATGTCCATTTCAGCATTTGTACTACAAAGTTTGTCTAGTGTAGTGCTACAAATCACAAAATATTACAAATTAATGGTCATATGCTGCTGTCAAATGTATCCAAACATATATGAAATTGGAGTTTAACTATATATATTATGCCCACAAATAAACGCAAAACGAGAACATCACGCGAATCATAGGCTAAATTGGAGACGAAAATGTTAGTTGCAAAATGTTGTACGACCACATTTTACGTGCAAGACGTGGCAACACTTCACGGAGAAAGTACGCTCCTGCTCTCCACGTCCAGGAATTATTTTATGTTTGTTACGTGGTGTAGACGTAGAATCATGTTAGGACATCGTGGGATTTTTATCGTCATCCATAATATGCAAAATTATGTAACTAAAATGCCATCGTGCATTTGCCACTTATATTTTCATCTCCAAATAAGTCCAAGATTCGCGTGGTGTGCTGCTTATTATATGATTGTTTCTGGAAATATTATATATAAAGGTGTGAACTAGAATGGACCATATAGTCATTATGCCCTTCGTTTCTGATGTAAGGATATTATAATATGTGATAAATAACACGATAACAATTTTTTCATAGATGTAATTAAATTATTACAATACACAACCATGTTGTTTTATATAATTTTTAAGCACAACGTTCAATTTCAGAGTCCACATTAATCGGATAGATGTGTTTGTAAAAACGTTCCACGTCAATGTATTGTCTCCTTGAGTGAGATATGATCTGTCACTGCAAGGAGGAACAAAACTGTAAAATAAAATGATAACAGTATTTTAGAGCTTATTAATGTTTACACTCAAATGGTGCTATCTCTACAACCATCTCATTTTCACCCCCTGTTCATATGGACTTTTTGTATCACAATGACCAGTAATATCACCTTCCAGAATATTGCTACAAATATATTTAAAAAAACTGCAGTTGAGAACATAAAAACGTGAAGTGCATATAGCCTTTTGTACTGTTGTAGAGATGGACCAACTATTAATATAAATATTATTGCAGAAAACTATTTTTAGATGCGTACAGGAACGCACATACAGACACACCCACACTCTCTTCATTTTCTAGTATATATTTATGTATATGTAAATAAATAAATAAATATGTGCGCGTGTGTGTGTTTATGTTATATAAATATATACTAGAAAATGAAGAGAGTGTGGGTGTGTCTGTATGTGCGTTCCTATTCGCATCTAAAAATTGTTTTCTGCAATAATATTTATATTAAATAGTTGGCCCATCTCTACAATAGTACAAAAGGCTATATGCACTTCACATTTTTATATTCTCAACTGCAGGTTTTTTTAAAATATATCTGTAGGCCTAGTGTTTTTTTTTTTTTTTTTTAATTTTATTAAAGCTGTGTATATCTTCTTGCCTGCTTCATTGGCATCCCATTTCTAACTCTGCTATTAGATTTTGGGAAAGAATCGACAACCCGTCTCTCCTTCCACCCCTCATCCTTCACTCACACTTCCTGGCGCAATTTAACTACAGAAAGTGTTACCACTCAGCTCGGAGCTGTTTCCTTGTAGCAACAAGACCAGTTCGACTGATGGCGTCTTTCAGGCGCTCTGTCTGTTTACCCCAATTTAGCTCGGTCGTGAGATAGGTTGACAGTTAGCTACGCTCTTAGTTCCAGTCTAGCTAAGCGAAATGTTTAATCGAAAAACTTTCCGCTATGCAAGCATGTGTGTGAGGATAAGGACAAATTCCAAAATACATTATTATAGATTCGAAAGTAAACGTACGGTGTCGTATTATTTAAATTACTGTTTTAAATCTAAAGAATACTACGACACTAAATACTTCTTACTTTAAAAATGTTTATTGACTGGCTAAAAAACCAAGCGACAGCCCGAACTGCAAAGCCTTCAAATATTACTTTTTAAATGTGATTGCTGGTTACCCTCACGATGTAGGAAAGGTCTAAAAAGGATTATTTTTTAATTAAACCAAAAGACTGTAAAATTGGTGACGAGTGTATTAGAAGGATCATCGATGAAGTGCGAACCCGACTGAATTTATCCTGATTTCCACTAAATAAGACACGCATACAAATGCGTACAATAGAAATTCTGAATTTTTCTAAGTTCGACTGTTTATGGAATGAAAATCTTCATGCTTTTGTTAGCGTACTCTTTCTCCATCCTTCTCATTTTCTCCATCTCTCACTCATAGGCCTACTTGAAGAGTCCTATACAACTACGGAATGAACTATGTTGCACTCAATTAGGGAACATTTTTTTTAAAGGATGCTTGTTATTGTGCGTTCGATATATTTAGCTACGAAAAATAACCACATTTGAAACTATGCTTATCGGTTTACTGTTTTTAGTTGTGAAGCTTAGAATCGTGGTTTCCGGCCAACTCAAAATGGCTAAAATCGGACTTTCCAGACTGCTCTCACATAAAGACTTCCAACCGGAATCATGAATGAAAAATAGAGTAGCATACGCTGGGATTAACAATACCTACACTTTCGGTAAATAAAAAAAATGGTCACCGGTGAAAGTGCTGTATAGGGCTCTTTAACTGTCATAATTATTACATATTGCACTGTCATTAGGTTCTTTGTGTTCCGTAAGAGTCGCGATTACTTCATTTGTAAGTATTTTCGCAGTGATGACGTCACCACATTACAACGTCGTCACATAACTCCATCCCCTAAAAGTAAATATTTCTGCAGCGATGATGTCACCCATTGTGATATCGTTGTAATAGATAGTTGTTGCGTACGTTTTATATATAGTTCACTAATTTGCTGGCTTTGAGATTTTCTCTTAGTAACGTCAACTATTACATTTACACATTAAGTTCACAAATTTTCTTATTATTTGAAAAAAAAAAAAAGTCTTACAATATTTTATTATCTTCAATGATTTCCTTTGACTACAGTTTCACTAGATCTTCTAAACTTCTTAATTTTGAATTTATCTCACCCTACTGCAAATATAATTGGCAGAAAGTGTTATGACTTCCTTATGTAATAACATTAAGCTTGTTCAAATACAATTAAGGAACAACTTTTAATATATTATGTACCTTGTGTTAAAATCTAAAATAAACAAAATATTACGTGAAAGTAAATAAAAAACAACAGTCTCTAATATGATTGTATTAAAAATCAACGTTTCAAGAATACGTGTAAAGCTAGGCCTATACATGTATACTATGTGATAGAATCATTCTTTTGAAATTATATTTTAAATAAGCAACCAAATGACAGGCAATAACATATTGGTTAAACAATCATTTAATTGGTAGTAATAATATAAGAATACCCTGAAACGTTCCTAGGTATGAAAATATTTCTTCTGGAATATTTAAAATTTCGTAAAATAAAACTTGACAAACAATATTTTGTCAGTAAAATATACTCTTGTTCTACCTGTATTTCAATATGAGAAACTCCTGTTAACCGAAATCAATTTCTGTAGTAATTTGTCAAAGTCGAAGAATTCGTTCTGCCTCATTATGTACTCTTTATTTATAAATATAAAGCAGTAATTTGTTTTTGAATTGATAAATCGTACAGCGTCATAGGATAAAATAAACGTAATAAGAGTATCTCTTTCTCTCATGTATTAACCAGGAAATCGCATTGTTTTATTTAACTTATACTCATGTAATCTTATTTTTATTAAGACTTGTCGTATAAATGAGTATGTGTGTACGTGTACCTTTTCTTTTTACTGAGCAGCAGTTTGAATCGGGACGAGGCGCTTATCTGCAGCTCGAATAAAATTGCTAACCAGATAGCCAACCTGCGCTCCTTTTCGGAAGAAGATAAATGGGAAGGTCATTCAGTAACATCACTTCTCACCTGTTTACAGCTGCACCTGACTAACGATTATTCGGTATGTACTTCAATATTGCTCTATATTAGTTTGCGTATGTAGTCAGAAATTGAAAAAAATATTTTCACAATTTTTGTTTAATTAATTTTATTTTAATTGTTGGTAATAATAAATTCAGCTTTTCATCTACTTTAATGCATGACACAGTGTAATAAACATTTACTGTGTGATCTTCCCTTAGTGCCCTGCTTACGTCAAAGCGTAGTGAAGTGCGAGAATGAAATAATCCCTGGTATCTGCTGCACTGCTGTTTCATACAAAGCACGTGGCTGCCTGCAAATATGACGACATTTTACGAGCACATTTTTAATTACTGAAAAACATCTGATACTAATATTGTTAGCAAAGACAGCCAATATATGTTTTCGTGCTGCAAAATGCAATGTGTCTTTGAATAAAAGCGCATTCGTTTTACAGCTAGTATCACATCAAACATTTCCATCTATAAAATTATCATGCTCCTTTGATACGTGTAATCGAGTTTTGACATTGTAAATTGTTACATGCTATTTATAAAACGTTTGTTACAAAATTTGCATCAATTTCATACTTTGACTAAAACACGGCAGTCACTTTAAAAATCATACCTAATCTTCTTGTAGTAGGCGGATTGATCCCTGTCGGATCGGTTTTACGGTTTTTCTTATAAACCAGGGAATAGACACATTGTTTTGCTTTTTTCACGCTGACAAGGCATAGTTTACTGTTTCATCCACTATTTGGAATACATATGGCATTGTTTCTGCTAATTTTGTGGTCTCTGTAGTCACTCCCGTAAATAAAGCAATGTTTTCCTTTTCAGCTGTTTCCCGTTGCAAAGTAATGAATATTTTATGGTTCTAGCAATTGCAGAAAATCGATTAAGTTTGTCTTTATGCCCTATCGTGACAAACATTTTGGTACGTCGATTGGAACAGAAGTTATTGAGAAGAAACAGGTAAATCTAATGTGGTAGGGATCAATACCCCTTGAAACGGCATTTTTACAGTATAGCGAAGAATTATTTGTTTTATTTAATTTTGTACATAGTTATTATCAGTGTGTTTACAATGTCACTGCATGACAGAATCATCAGTAGCTACATCGGTCATGTCCCACTACATGAATTTGTATATGCCTGAGCAATACAAGTTAACAAAAACGTTTGATTTATATTGTAAGAAATAGTCACTGCATTGAAGATTGTTTATACTTCTCACGTAAGTTTATGAAAACAACTTATTATTCTATGTGGTTTAAACAAAGGTAAAAACCAGCGGTCTCAACAGATTAATAACACATTTTTGTAAAATTAAACTAAGAATTTCGGCGTGGTGGTGCTATCTTGTTTACATTCACGCGTTTACTATAAATCTGGATTGCTATGCGATGTATGTCTTACGAAGATCCACAAGAGTACTGGTATCGCTTTTTCTACGAGTAACATTAATAGAAGTCCCATTCATTATCGTCTGTTTAATATGATGTAAACATGTCAATGGTAAATAATAGTCTGGAAAAGACTGGTAGGCTAATACTAGTGCCGACAAGAAAGAATCGTCTGCTATTTTTTAGATATGCATGGAGTAAATTAAAAAAAAAAATAATAATGCTTTATGAAACCTGGTACAGCATATTAACAGCAAGCAACATATGATAACCGTGTAGAAAACTACACGGACATATTTTTGTATATGTCATGTCTTTTAGTACTTTTGATTAGCTACAGACGGCGAGGCCATTAGAGATAGTCACACACTAATTTACACCAGGACAGGAACTAGAATATTAGTTGGCACTGGCATAGGTTCAGCAGACACCCCATCATTCACATTGTACGGTGGTTATGAGAAAAGACTGAACACTACTTTACACCAGGACAGGAACTAGAATATTAGTTGGCACTGGCATAGGTTCAGCAGACACCCCATCATTCACATTGTACGGTGGTTATGAGAAAAGACTGAAAGCTTAAATCACGATGGCTGGCACTGGGAGTCAAACCCAGGTCCTCCCAAGTAGGAAACCGATTTGTTACCATTGAGCTAAATCACTTGTTATCATTCATAAAGAGCGGAGATTGTTATTAGCGGTGTGAAATTTTAAAGCTTACAAAATTGAAAATCGTGTTTGCAGTAACGGAATAGTTATTAAAAACCTACGATATTGTGTACGCACTACTAAACGTGTTTCAGAATATAATATGCATACACACGCACAGGTAATCAAGTCAAACGGCATTGAACAAAAAAAAACATATTGAATGAAACAAAAATTTGAAAATCATGAGGAGTTTTTAACATTAACATACCACCTTTTATCCTTAGAAAAAAGTGTTAACCCCAAAAAAAATGCAAGTTATAAAACTTACTAATTATTGACTCACAATATTATAACTGCTAACCGAGCGATGCTCTCCTATCGGCAGAAACTGTAATAAATCACATTGCATGACATACTGTATGAAACAAGACGGAGGAGAGAATTACAAACAAATATTATCAGAATTTACCAATCGAGAGTTTTTTTGAGATGGTGGATTGACTGAAAATTTTAAAAACCCTTATTTTCTGTTAACAAACGTGAGATTATACTAAATACGAATATAACTAATTTACTTTTGTTCTTTTCAATGTAAGCAGCGATTGTATGATAAAACTCATAATTTACGAAGCTGCAATCGCAAAATTGTTTCGCGGAGAAATTTTCGTGTACGCTTTTCCTTTTTGACAATTGGTTTACTCTATATTCTTTGCGCTTCTCCGAGCCATATGGAATCGTTTGCAGGGAAAAAAATATGTATTTTCAGGTATGTGCATGTGCTGTATGTTGTGTTATTTTTCTTTTCTCGCACTGTTTAAGAGGACTTTTTGCTTCAATGTGGGTATCGTGCATTTATAAAGTCCAAATTTTGATACTTTGACTGCAGTGGTAACATGGACCGAATCAAAATATTTATTTTGTAACCATTTAACGAATCAATTAATGCGAACAATAAAGTGTGTAAACTCTTACGTTTGATGTGCGTTCAGATAAAGTTTGAATTTCTTCGCCAAGTAGCCCCAAATTGAACAATTTGAGTCGGTCAAAGTTACCAATGGAGTCAAAATTCCCACATTTGACGACAAAATAGAGTATAGGTCTATAATTTTTCCAATTCAAGACTTTTTTTGACTTTACGTTAGCACTGACGTCAATTATAATCGTGTGCGCCCGTTGCGTATTTTCAGCGCGATTTCACAACTCGTTCATCAACATGCTATATTGAAAGGATTTGTTGAGTGAAGCTAATTTTCCCTACCGCAACCTAATAACATATATTTATTTATTTATGTAACAAATTAAATATTCTGTTTCTTAAACCGAATTGAAATGCAATTTCTTTATTTTGCTTATCTTAAGAGTACATTTTGATAGGTCAACTTAAAATATGATTGACTGTACAGAATGATCCGTTCATAATCGTTACAAAAAAATATGTTGGTACGATACGAACCTGGCTTGGATAGCTCACACTAGCGCCCACGGCTAGTTTATTCTTTAATGTTTGAATTACCGTTATACATATATGCCTCATCAAGTGCAATATAGTTATGTTATTATATAAACGGGGTGAACCGACAATATATTGTTATACTTCGTTGTATCGTGATAAACAACTTTGCGGGTTTCACAAAATTGGATAATCTGTGTTCACCGTGTTGACTAGGTTACCAATAGACAGCAAGCATGTGTTGTTTCAACAAAAAGTACCAATGCACCACACGTAAGATCAAAATTAAAATGTTTTGTCACATTTCTGTTACTGGGTACATTTACATTTACGAATACATACATACATGTATTATTACTATTTTTTTCTGAACAATTTTATTTTTATGGGGATTGTATGTATCTCAATTTATGTATTATAAAATATGTCCATATTTAATTTTCGTAACGCTCGTAGACATAGCAAAACATCACTTGCGGTGACATAACATACTGTATAGTGAATAAACCTCAATGTTTTATTGGACCAACAAAATATACGTGTGCGTCAACCACGTGTTGTTGTCGGGTATAAATATCTGTCTAGTAATATACATTCAATAATGTTTCGTCAACAAAATTAGGACATGCATCGTTTATTGTGTTGTTTAGGTAACAACATTCAGTATTTCATCTGCTAAGTTTACAACTGTCAGACTACGTAATAACAACGTTACCAATAAAAACAGTAGGGGTTGTTCAAATATTAGCTTTCCTGAGGTAAATTATTTTACCTCAGACATTTCCAAGCCGTAATTCCGTGTTTCATTTTGCTTATTTTGTTCTTCACCGTCTTTCCTTCCACTTGACTCAAAACCACGAAATCATTCTGTGCTTGTATTTCATTGGCGAATCGTTTCCGCCTCTAAGCGGATGCGACACAAGATTGTTCATTCTAGGCAAGGAAGGTTTACATGCTAGATAGAATAATCAAATAAACAGTTTATCATAACACAGATGTCGTGTTGCTATGAAATTCGTCGTTTAGATCTTTTACTTAATTGGTTGGCTAGTGTCCCTACATGCACTATTGTAATGTTTGTATAAGTAAATTCCTTTAGAAATTTTAAATGTATGTTATCAATCGATATAACTTACTTCGCATAAATTAAATTTATGTAACATTAATTTACTTTATTTTGACTCCACGTCATCAAAGTTGTCGAACGTACATAATCAGGATTTAAACCAAATTTGTTTTGAAAACGATAACTTTATCTTTAAAACCATTATACTACATTATTTCGATAACTTTTACGAATAATAATAATAACGTAGGTATGATTACTTCTCTCGATTTAGTGAACTTCATGTTTTCGAAATGGCATAGATTCTAAGTTTAAAGCTCCTGAATTAAAAATAGATATGTATGTACACCATATATCCACATCAAGAATGTTATCAAATCATTCAGGATTTGGTGAGAGCTATTAACATCATACTTTCGAAGTGTTTTTAATTCCAGTCATTGCATTGCCCGAGTACTGTACACTTACCTAAGCTTGGGTGTATAAACTTTGAATAGTCTAGTGTAACACATATTTAAATGTATTTTTTTTGTACAAATTGAACCTCATGTGGCTACACAAAATAAATTTTGCGAAAATTGTGTGCAGTGACCACAAACGAGTTTGTCTACAGCATGCGTGTAGAGGTCTTGGTTATACATTAGTGATTTTCTCAGTGCTTCAGAAAGTATCTAACAATTTACAATGCATTGCTTAGGAATTTCAAAAACAAGAAATAAATCCCTCCAAGTTTGTTGAAAATTTCCATATGTGTCAAACCAATTGAAAAAGTTTAAACATCTTTTACTGTTAAAGTTTAAATAATAAATTACATACGGCTATACATTATATTGTTTTAAATCGGTCACGTTGTTATGTGTCGTTACTTGTAAAATTACAACCATTAAATGACACATAGTTAAGTGTACTTCGCTATTAAAATGTTGCAGTTTGTATGTAAATACGCTTATATATACCAAACTATTCCACACGTGCCAATTGTGTAAAGTACGGAAAGAAAACACCCTTAAGACTATGACGTAAAAGTAGTTCCAAATAATCACGACAAATAACATCAGAATCACTCGAAAGGATAAAAACTGCTTTTTTGACCTGTTGTATCTGAAAAAAAAACTGCTCACTGTATTCGTTTTAAACTATTCCACAAAAATGCATTTGTCTTTGTTTAAATTTTTCCACCAAAAACAATATAGTGCGCCACTGAAAGTGTCAATACCCGGCGAGTGATCTACATTTCCACTGTACGCCGTTTCGGTGTATTACGGTAGAGGTGATATCGCGCCAGATAATCCCGTAAACATCGCCCTTAGCGCCGTGCATTACTTACACAAACACTGGGCCAATGAGCGGGTGCTTTATTATTTTTTTTAAATCCTACACGAGAGCAGACATCAGAAAACATTTGCAGAACTTTCTTAAAAACCTATTACGGTATGTAAACTAATTTTTTCAAGACCAAATTCACAATGGTTTAGTCCAGAAATTTCCATTAATAAACTTATTAGACTGCATAGCAAGGAAAATTTTTTAAACAAAACTGTGCAATAGCTTCTAGATATCTGCTATCGTTAAAAAAAATTACTATCGTGAAAGCAGTATAAATTATCATAATAAAAGTATGTAATTTTTATTGTGGCTTTAAGTCCTGTATTTTGAGTGCAGGTTAAATCTATAGAACCAGTTTATTATTTTCACTGTATTGTTTACAGTAAAACGTTATTAAAATCCTACAATAAATTGAAATGTAAGGAAATAACTAAAATTAAGTAGATTTTTATGGTACAGCGATTTCGTAACTCATGCAAGTAATATAAAAGATACAAATAATTAAAAAACTAACCTGAGAATTTGAACTTGTGAAAGAACAAACATCTTATACGTTGTGGCTTGAAGGAGGTGGACAGACGTACAGGATGATAAAAGGAGAGGGCTCGGCCGGCGAAAGGAAAGACTTGAAACAGGAGGGAAACCAGCCCTACCACTCCCCCCTACCACAACATCCTGTATCGGCCCCGGGACGAATGGCTCGCGCGTGATGGGAATGCCAGGATACGGGGGTGGAATCCAGGGGAAGCCCTTTCCCGCGCCGCCATCTGTTTCGATCCGTCTGATCAGATCTTCCCGCCAGCCGTGTGGGCCCGTTACTCTCTTTTCTCTCGAGGCCGTCAGCCAAGATTGCCAGCACTGGACCACTGCTAAACGTGCGAACTCGTCTGGATCCTAATATCTCAGTAGCACAAAGGGAGATCTAGTGTAACAGTGAAACATCCTCCGTTATCTTGTATAATTACATGTAGTGAGCTTAGTACAACTAGGTAACTTAATTTTTTCGAAGTGTAAGTTAACTGCAAGTGATTACACTACCCTTATGATTGTTCTTATAGACGTGTACACAATTTTAAATGTGTTAATTAGGAGTATTGTAGAATACAAAAATTTGCATTTCAAAAATAACAATGTGTATTACAAAAGCAAGTGTAGGTGGTTCGGGACAAAGTGAGCACTAAAAAAGTAACCCTTGAAAAATATCACTAGCCGTTAGTGCATATAATTCAACATTACCGATAGTCCACTTACTGCTTGTTTGGTTGGCAGCGAAGTTAGGCAATATAGTTCCGTATATTTTCCTGTTTAAATACATCAATACTGAATCAAAATTAACTGGAATCGACATAATTGTATTTCATATATTTAGTAAACATTTTTTATAAAACTGTGAGGATTCCATTCAAACTGACTGCACAATTTATCTTACACGCGCAAACATCAAGTGACGTGTCCAGAGAGGTTAGACATTCCCAGTCGTTAGCCGTTACACGCGGAAAGATACGAACTGGTTGAAAATAGAACATTAGCATGGCTTTGTTGAGTGCTGACTTTATCCCGAACCGCTTATATCAATGTTAAAAGTAGATATATCTAACTACCTAGTTATCTAGATGAAGCAATAAACCCACGATATATTGTTATACATTTGGGATTACAGTTTGTGATTGTAGATTTAGGAAAAGACAGGGCTTAGAATATGACATAGTGTGCAGTCATATCACACTGTTTCAAAAAGTTGTCTTTGGCGATAACAGATGTTGAATAACTAATGACATTGATTTCTTAAACAAATTGAATTAATTTAGTTATTTTGTATGTTATAATTAAGGAATCAACCAAGCCATTTTCAACGCTATATCACGTTCAATTGAGGAAAACAATAACAGAAATTCGATTAAAGTAATGTTAAACGAAAAACTGAAGTGTTTTGTTGGATACACGTCATTGGTAGCAATAAAATAAGCGAAAAATTTTGATAAAAAAATACAGTGAAACGAAGAAACAAACCACGGAAGCTAATTATGCATAAATGAACAAAGTCAATATACATTTAAGTTAAATAATTCCGAAACACGAATAAAGTCCGCATATATTTAAAACAAAAAAGTGAAAATGGAAAAATTTAACTGACAAGCGGCAACAATGATAGACACAGAAAATGAACAGAACAAAAGTAAACACAGAGAAATAAATTAATGTAGACAAGATAACACGACGAATATAATACTGATGATATTAGGCTCCTTTACACGAATACTCATGCATCGTTTCAGTATAATTGTTATCTGTTCCTGTTTAGGCACACGAACAGGTAGCTGTTATCTGTCCCTGTCTTAGGCACACGAACAATCTAAGAAACTCCAGTAGACTAACTGAGACATTTTTTTTATCTGACCAACCCATATACCTCCCAGTCCCGGTGTCGGTCTTCGGGTATTCCGATACTCATAAGTTGCTAATACAAAGGTTGTGGTTTGTCGTGTCTCAGTGACGAGCCTCATACACCTAAGTTGCAGAATCTCTTACGGAAGAAGTGGCATGCATCGCGGCATAGCAGGGTTGAATAGAGAATATGCCACATTTGAAGCCATAACCTACCCTCTCACCTTTAGTAAAGTGTTAGATAATTTTACAGTAGTTTCAGTTTTAGAGCTATAACATTTATTCAAATTGTATTATCAACATTTTCTCCTCGACACAGCATAGGATATATTCTTGGTTCGCTGCGTGGCGACATGCCCTCTTACGTGGGATGTGTACCACACTTGCCTCACCCGTGGTTTGTAACAGAGGTCAACACAAACTTTATTAATAAAGGGCACATCGTCGGAAGGACTATTTGCTAGATTTCTGGTTCTAAGATTCATAAAGTAGAAGGAAATCATTAAATTTAAATGTTTTATTATGATAAACCATTTAAAATTTACATTACAACAAACCTTCAATATTGATTATGCACCGGTGCGATTATTAAAGACGTAAATTGAATATTTAAAGTCAGTCAATGTTCACAAATAGTTAAACGTACAAGTTTTATTTCCTTCAGTTTGCCGTTAATATGCAGGTGATCCACAAATGTTAATTTTTTTTTTTAACATGGAAAGTCCAGCCCGATTACTTGGCTTATAGACAGTTACAAACGCATACCTTGTTAACTGTAAATCTTCCAGGTCACATATTTTCATAACAGAGTTGCCGCGATGTGTAGTTGTCCCATTATCTTCACGAATGGTGCCGCACAAATTACGTTACTATATAAATTGACGCCCACTGTGTTTGCCGTAAATACTGATGCTTGTAGACTTTGCCAAGAGTTAAGTTAAGGCAAGTTAATTGCTCAACATAGCAATCCTTGAAGCCACATGCTTCATCCATCCTCATACACCGTGCCAATTTAGACTCTCGACGTCCGTCGACCACGACACAGTCCCTGACGTCTTACTCTGTTGATCGCATTCGCCAAGTCCTATTGTTCACTTAATACACGCACCGTCTATCGCGCACACAGCGCTCCCCTCGGGCACTTCTAGCTATACAGGCTGTCCACAAATTATCACTACAACTTCAACTGTTAAATTAAAAATAACTGTAGGTGGAAGAAGCATGAAGTTTACTGTATGTGAACAAGCAGCTCTCAAAGTTTACATACAAAATTAATAAACTTCTACATGTGCCCCCTTTGTTGCCCGAAGCACATCAAAATGATATTCCAGTTCCTGCCATGTCCGTGCCAGCATTCCCTCATCGATAGACTCAATGGAAGCAGTGATCCTCTGCCTCAATTCCTCTAAATTGGCAACAGGAGTCTTGTACACGTTGTCCTTAACATAGTCCCATACGAAGAAGTCGAGCGGCGTGATATCTGGCGAACGAGGAGGCCAAGAAATTGGGCCGTCTCTGCTAATCCAACGTCCAGGAAACTGCTGATTCAGGAAGTCTCGCACAACCAAACCCCAGTGAGGAGGTGCACCATCTTGTTGAAAGATCACATTTGGCTGCATATCTTCCAGTTGAGGGATCACATATTCGGTAAGCATGTCCAGGTACACATTGGCCGTTATTGTTCTCTCAATGAAAAAGAACGGGCCGATGATACGGTCA
>PNEQ01055067.1:0-50647 GCA_003012365.1 Medauroidea extradentata
AGCTGCCCTCAACTTTGATGACTTTTCCGTCCTCCACTGTAAAACCATCAATCCTGCTTCTTTTAGGCTTTTCCTAAGGGTGTCTGTCGTCATCAAAAATGGAAACGGTGGTGACAGACGTTCGCTCGCCATCCTTGGTGGTGTCCTGAGAAAAGGTTTCCTCCGGGGTTTCCTCAGGCACCACTAGGGGGCGTTGCAATCTTAACCCTCAAGTAGATAACGATTATTTTGTTTCCCTGTTGCTTGTGTAACTGTATTTTTGGGTAAGCTATCAAGATTTTTAGAAAGTCAGACGTTACAGAATCCTTGTTCGGTACTAACAAACGTTATCGTTAACAGTTACTATCGATAGGTATCCCTAAAGTAACAATAACTTCAGTAATATAACCATCTGTAATATGTATTGCTCCGTATCTGAGTGTCGAAACAAACCTGGTAATGGCATTTCTATGTACAAATTCCCAAAAAACGAAACGTCGCTGAAAAGGTGCGCGAATGTTTTGAAAACCGGAACACCTGTTAGTAAGTTCATTTATGTTAGTGGGAATAATTTTAAAAAAGAATACATCTGTTGCAACGGTAAGAAGAATTTATGTATATGTGTAATTGATATAACAAACGATAGAGAGCTACATATGTATATAAACACACACATATATTTGTTTATCTGAGAGATGATGTATGTTAGGCAGGCTTACAAAATACTATGCACTGTGTGGTTTAGCGATACGAAGTTTATTACCGATCTTATGAGGCGGTCCGTCAATCTTCGAGATTTGGAGACACAATGTAATTACACACGTTATGTTGCCACTGCGAGAAGCAACTCCACATTCTATTAAGTGCTTCGCCTTTAATATTTCTGATCTCTCGATAAACGGCCGCTTAAAATCTCCTGCATAATCCATAATTTCACGCATTTCCACAACAGGCTCAAATAACTTCGAATTTCAAAAATACGCTACATTTATTGCAACATTTCACCAAAATCTCCATTACAACACGGCACAACAACGTATTGTTTACTCCTTTTAACACCACAATTTTGAGTTATGCAGTGCTGCGCTCTGGAGATAAAAATCCGCGAAAGTAGCAACGTGACGTTTAGCGACGAACGTCAGCAAATCAGAGCCGTGACGCCAACTACGGTTGTCAGGAACATTGCACGAACGGTTGACATTGGATCTAACGATCATCGCTGGCAACGGATGAAAAGAAGAAAAAATTTTGTTTACATTTTAACATCCAAGCAACAATTATTCAAGTCAGAAAAAATTAAAAAATCAATCTTATTCTAACAGCATATTAAAAATATCGATATTTGTGAAAAACTAACTAATTAAATATATCGCATAAGCTATTTGAAAAGTAACTAATATATTTGTCTAACCTTATTTTTCGGTAGAAAATTTAACTCTGGTTTACTATTGATATCTATTTATCGCGGCTTTGCTCGCGTGTGTTACTCATAGCGGACAATATTGGCTTTAATTGAAAAACATCTTTGTACACCCTATATATAGGCAGTTCAGTCATCAAGTGTTAGAATGACAAAGCTACGAGTCGAGTTAATTCTGCAGCAGGATAAGTGGTTATAGTTGTCTACGCGAAAAGCAGAATTAAGTTTGTCCCTGCCACTAACAACGACTTCGCCTGGGCCTTATTTATAGTCACAGCAAACTTGACGTTGTGGGGTAATTACGTACTTTTTAAATGTAAGAGGGCAATCGAATGAAATACGTAGTTACGTGGTGTGAAGACTGGCTTCCCCTGAGTACAACCATTGGTGATGGTGCTCTCAATAACATACTTATTTTTCAAAACCTTCACTTGACTTTAAGTACCATTAGGTAGTTTCGACGGAATAACGTTTTGCAGAAATATAAACTTATTTGGTCCCCAACCTTGGGGTTAGTGAGATGGTATATGTGAGATGACGCTGTCGAGGAACTTTAGGGGATAGTGGACTGCACAATACATTTTTACCACTTTTGAACGACTTCATCCAAATTGCACTAATTTAATATGTCTTGCAGTTTTTGTGTGTCGGAACGACAAACAGCTACGCCGCGTAACGTCGAAATTATTCATAATTTCCTAGCCTCATAGAGGTTCTGCAACAACACTTATTGATATAGCTGCAGAAAGAAACTCCTGTATAATTTATTTCTCTCTGGTTGTACTTGCTTTTCGGACGTCTGCCGTGAAAGTTTATAAAATAAGTTTTATTCACGTTACTAAGAATAAAACTTAATTTATCATGTAAATTAAAAAACTCTCATTACTTTTTTTAAGGTACTTACGTAAGCATCATTGCGACGCGAACACCACATCAATATTTCTACTGGTTAGATAAGTATCATTGGTTTACAGAAAACTAGTTTTATTTCGTCCCTTTAGGTATCGAATTTCGAAAAATCGTAATATTGCGTCTTAAATATTTGTATAAATATACAAGTAAAGTGAAAATCATAACGATAGCCCGTTCAGTCGAAGCTAAATTGACCATATATTAATAAACACGTATCACCCTTGTACAGTACTGAGAGTTCGAATGTTGAAAAAATCTTCCAACGTTTTTGCGGCCACTTACCTAATCATCATTCTGAAGCAAATCTAAACTGAATATCACGATGGGTTCGACATATCGAAGATATATCTAAAACACATTCTAGGTATTTTCACCTCCTAAGAGTTTGAATTTCTAAATATCCTTGAATCACATTTTAGACTATTTTACTGGTGTCTCTTGGACGTGAAAAACACAATAACCCGCTGGATTCAAGATATATAGACAATCAATTGAAAACACATTTCATCACTGTTCACACTTTTTCACCTCCTTAGGTGATTAATTTCGGAAATTCGTGAAATTACTTTCCATGTATTTGAGTGCGCATCAATTTAAAATAAAAATCACGTCGCTTTATAAATATTAATGGAGTATATATACACACATCAATTGTGAACCTAAAACACATTTTATGCCCTACCCTTTTTAACCTATTTATGGCTGAATTAGGAAAATATATATAAATGTTATTTTGGGTATTTGCATAGTCATCAATCAAAAGCAAAGATGACTTAGATTTCTCGATTGGTTCGATTGCTATGGAAGAATAATCATCGAAAACACATTTCAGGTATTTTTACCCCATTAACTAAAGAATTTCGAAACGTCTTGGAGTCCTGTCATAGTCATTTGCATAAGTAACCAATTGAAGTAAAAATCACGACGATAGCTAATTGTGTTTCAGTGATACAGACGATTCATAAAAAACACATTTTCCCCCTTTGTTTCTGCTTGGGGGTCAAATTTAAAAAAAAATCCTAAAACATTTTTTGTATAAATACGTAAGCATCATTTTGAAGTAAAAAGAAACTCTGCATCCCGAAGGGTTCGATAGATATCGAAAATTAATGGAAAACACATTTAAGTTCTTTTCATCCCCTTAATGGTTGATTTAAAAAAAAACTTTGAATTGGATATCTGTTTTTTTATGATTCACCCATTGAAGTAAAATTCACGACGATAGGCCGTCGGGTTCGAGCTATGTAGACGAATCTTATGAAACACGTTTCACCCCTTTATACCCCCTTAGGGGACGAATTTCGATAAATGTCTTCTTAGTGATCGCTCACGACCTGAGGGGAAACCACAAAAAATTTCACGGTTCTAGTTCCAGTGGTTTGGGATGCAGTTTGATATGTCAGTCGGTCAGCCAGACAGTGTTCTCTTTTATGTATAAAGATTAATTTTAATTGATGTGGACATAAACATATTATAATTTTTTTTTCTGCCAATGTGTCTTCAAAAAACTTTTATAGTTACTAAGTGATTTCTCTCGGTAAAATATGGCAACAACAACAACAACAACACAAGTTCGTGTCGCTAGCAACCGGCGATATTTCATCGCTCTATTATGAAAACTCTTTTATGATTATATTTTAAGATATTTTGACAAATGTCACTAGCCGCCATTTTAAAATCCTTAAAATGCACACAATAAGCAGCGAAAACTGACGCTTTTAAGGTAAATAATTATAGTTTATACTGCTTATATTTGTGTATAATTATGCGGCATAATTTTCAAATATCGTAATCATAATAAACTGCAACGTCATTCCACGTTAGTTTTCATGTCCTTGGTTGGCACCTATTGAGCCAGAAAGCTAGTTTGTTACGTTTGCGTGTGTATGGTTGAATGAGCAGACAGGAGCAAGAGCGTATAGTCGTACGTTTTCGCCAGCCACGTCTATGATACTACGCTTCCGTGTCGGTGTAGAAGATGCATTACCAGACTCCAGTCCCTTGAAAAGTGCACCCATACGTATCGTCAAGTATGCCGCAGTTCGTATTCTTAGCCTGGGCTCATGTCCGTCATAGAACGTCCCCTTTAACCAAGATCACGAGCTGCTTACCCTTATCGAGCCTTATGTCCGAATTCACAATATGCACCCCTACTTTCATGAAGGGAACAACGGCTCAAGAGCAAGAGATCAATTGCACGTTGTACTGAAATCGAACACATTCTTAGTAAATTTCTGTAGAAAAAATTATAATATATATATGGTTATATAACAAATGTATGGTTTTTACTAAATAACTCGTAATTTGCTCATGATTTGTCTCGAACGTGAACTACGACAATAAGTCGAATGAACTTACACGAATGTTTTGATATTAACTGTTCGCATAATACTTAACAAGACAATGGCACATAATTGTAATTAACTTGGTTTATGGTCAGATTATTACATTTTCTGAACATTCAGAGGAGCCGCGGTGATCGAAGGGTCAGACCATTCGCCTCCCACCAAGGCGATCTGGGTTCGATCCCGGCGGGGTTTTTCCCCGGATTTTCGCATGTGAGAATCGCTCTGGATAATGCCACGAGCCGGCGGGATTTCTCGAGGATCCCCATTTACCCCTCTCCTTCATTCCGGTACCGCTCCATACTCAATTCATGTCACCCCTCACCCGCGCTAAAGACCTCGATGTCAAGCGCTGACGAAAATCTCTTACTCACTTACTTAACATTTAAAAGTAAAAAAAAAAAAAAAAAAAATCACAAAATTATGAGTGGGTCGAATCTTCACACATCACATTAAGTAAAAAAAAAGTCAATAATTACGTGTATGATTTCTCTTTGATGTTTAACGTTCTTGTTGAAAGTGAATTGTGAGGTAAGGCGGCAAACCCAGAATGTCACATTGGCATTACTAAGCGTTACGTTTATTTGAACATAAGTATAGTGTATTTTAGATGTACAGTTAGATATGTTTGTACACTTGTACAGTTTTATAACGTGTAATGACTGGTTTAACATATGTATCGGAATGATTCCACTATAACCTATTTAATTATTATTGCCACAACTCAAGGAAATTGCCCGCCATTTCAACTTAGACTAGCCACTGCACGTGTTGCAGTGCGCCCTCGAGACAGCAGGCTGGTTTGCGACAAACTTTGTGATACGTGTTCTTCACGTTGATGGTTCACAGTCGCGAACAGAGGGGGCTGTAATCGCTACCAATGCAAGGTCTAGTTTTGCGTTTGTAACGATCGCAAAATTGATTTGCGTCGCGGTTGTAATATACCCGCAGGGGGTCAGTACATGCCATCCTTGAACTCTTCTTTTTCCACTGTAAATGCCATGGAAGGAGAGTTGTCCAAATTTTACACCTGACACGACGCAAATATTACATCCTGAAGTGTTGTTAAATTGTTACATCTTGATTATCTTTCGTAGCTTACAACTGTTTATCTTCCGGAGGAAGCAGGTTTTTTTTTCTGGGAATTGTAAAATAAATTGTATAAGTGATAACAATATAGCATTGTCAGCTGCATACATTGCACGGAGTTGTGTTCTCTGCCTTGTCAATACGTAATACATAACAGATAATGGGTTGGCCAAATTAAAAACACAAGTGTCATTATTCCGAAGTGGAGTATATTTATCTTCATTAAAGTGAAACTGTTTCATTTTACAATCTTTCATGTAATGTTTAACATGCCATTTAATCAGTTTCTTCGACTAACGATAATTCTTAAATGTCACAGTTTAATTTTATGGGACTTCCTTACCATATTTTAAATCGTATTACGTGTTAGTACGATATTTCACTACAGAGAATATGTGCAAAAAATTTGCCTTTATAGATAGTTGTAACAGTGCGTAAAAAAGTCTGTTGGTGTTGAGGTTACACGCTACATTTTTCTTGAAATATAGTTTTAATAAAAGTGCATAGTAAACTAATCTTATCTACTGACAACATTGTAAAGTCCTATACTCGAAATGAAAGTCTAGGACGCATTCCTGGTTGATGAAAGAAAACCTTAAAACTACAAAATTATTTCAAGTTAAAAGTGTTTATTTTAAACTAATTCTATTACATTTTGTTCCACATGGCATAAATATAAAGTATTTATCGCTCTGAAATTCAATAACACAGTACATGCAAAGGTTTAGTGGATAAAATATATTTGTATGCATACGGATGAGCTTACAGTGGAGTATGCACATTAATAAGACTTATTCAAATGATGTTACCAGGTTTTATTGAATGCCAGTTTAAAAATTATGTATACAACTGACATGTACATACATACATATACCTAAAAAGTGTACCATTATTTCAGTGTAAACCACCTACCATATTAAGCCAATAGAATAGATACCATCCCATTTGAGTCGCCCATTTCCAAAACACACTAAGTCCATAATTTTCGAAAATGAGTTAGGAACACTGCCGTGTAGATGATGTCCAAATGCACATGTGTAGCACGTGATACGGTTCCATAATGTATTATTTCCAGGAGAAAATGGTCATTGAAAACCGCATACAGTTTCAAACTACAATCAGTCCACTGTAGGTACGGTTCCAAACTGTGTTAAGCCCATGAAATAACACAGAACCAAACCCTGTTAAGTCCAATGGTACTGTTGTTCGGGTATACAACTGCAGAAACAAACACCAACAAGTCCTGAAGTGAGGAAGATCATTATTCTCTGAGCGTTTCTAAGTATTGTTATGCGTTATTATTGTTGTTTTTGGCAAAAGGAATTAAAGGCAACACATTTTACTATATATGGCTAGAAAATTAGTATGCTAAAGGTTCACGTCAGTCAAATGCAGTATACAACAGGTTGTGTAATAGTGACTTTACAGGCATCCACACCCTTAAATTAGTGGCAGGTAGGTGTGAAGGCCAGATTAAAACCAAATTATGGTAGGGATGGTTTGCACAAGGTTACAGAATAATGATGCACCACAATCAGTAAAATCTGTCATTTTGCTGTTCCCTAAAGTAGAACACTCCTACATCTCACCGGACCGAATTTCCAGAAGATTTGAGAAGAAAGTGAAACCCAAGGCAACGATCTTGAATCCATAAAAGTATGGTGGTATCTTCAGTGAAGTTGGGACTGTGTTTAAGTTGGGAGTGGATGGAACTGTGTACGACTGGAAGTCTGCTGGGTCAGAGACTGGTAAAAAACCAGGCAACTGGCACTTCTAAGTTCCAACCAAGCAAGCGAATTTTTGTGAGTGAGTGAGAGATTTTTGTCAGCGCTCAACATCGATGATTTAAGCTGGTGATGGGTGACTGGATGTGAGTATGGAGCAGCGCCGGAATGAATGGGCCGGGGAAACGGGAGATCCCCAAGGAAAACCCGCCGTCCAGCGACATCGTCCGGTGTGATTCCCAGATGCAAAAATCCGTGGTCCGACCCCGCCGGGAATCAAACCCGGATCGCCTTGGTGGGGGGCGAATGTTCTGACCATTCGGCCATCGCGGCCACTAAGCGAATTGTGATAAGTAAGACTGATAAGGGAGCCATCAGAGTTCAAGGAGAATGCAACAACAATGTTGATGTGAGGGTTGCTGAAAGTATCTGTAAACGAGGAAAGACATGGTCGCAAACAACTCCTGCTGTTATACCTAAAGTTGTTACTGTAAAAGCAGAAAAATTGCCAGATATTAAGACCCTGCTTCGGAATCATTATGGTGAAAACTGGGACAAGTTGGATAAACCGGTGTTTTACACTGAACTGTTTGAAATTCATGATTCTCTGTTATCTCAAGATAATGTGCCACAGGAAAATTATGACTGTAGTGACATTCCAATGAATGAGGATGAAGTCTTCTCTGTCTGAAAATAAATAACGATTTGGACACGTATGAAACAGTACTTAGTGTGTGTAATTGTGTATATAGGGGCCTACTGCTGTTTTTTTTAACTCTGTCTTCTTTTGAAAATGTGTTCATAAAATGCAATGACAGATGTTTGCATACCATTGTCTTTCATAGCCCAGCATATTGGAGGACAACAGTTCCAAATTCCATTAAATCCATGTAACAGTCCAAATCCTGTTAAGTCCGACATCTTTTATTTAATTATAACGACTACACAGGTATGTGATTACACAGAGTTATGTCGCTGACATCTAGATAGTCCCTTATACAAGTAGGAATATTTTCATTGCTGTATCACTTTTATATCACAAAATAGACTTTGTCATGCTTCCTGAAAAATTTGAGTTTTCGGACTTATCGGGTTTTGGAAATGGGAGACATATTTTTTCAATAAATTTTCAAAAAATTTACGAATTCAACATTATTAGCTACACAATTATACACCCGTGCGATTTATATAAAAGCTACTTAAAAAACAGTAAACGTTTAAGATATAATAATTTACTGTATAGTGTTTATCAGTTCCTAGTGATAGACTTCGCTTTTCATGATCAAACAAAATGAAATTATGTTAGAAAATATAAGCTATATATCAATTTATTAAACGGGTTGAAGCATACTCATGTTCAAAGCAACCATACCGTTAAAGATAAAGATGAAACAAGTAGCTACTATTATTTATTTTAAATTTTTATACCGGAAACTTGCAATCAAATCAGAGAAATTTGAGATGAAAATGATGCGTTTGCATAAAATATGAGTAACCTTTCAGGCCGCTTGGAGAAATTAGAAACTCTTCTCTAAACGACTGTAAATTATATTGAATGTCTCAATAAAAACCTGTCTTTCGCATTTTTTTCAAGCAACCAGTCATCTTAATATTCGAAAAGTTTTAATTTAATCATAGGCTGGTGCTATTGTAACACTAAGCATAATATTAAAAATACTTAGTCGCTGTTTACCATCGGTTGATAACAATATCAATCTTGTTTTAAAAAACGGCACGTTGCCCGTGTGGAAAACGTGTGGAATATTTATTTAGAAGTCCATTCTGTAACGGAACATACTCGACTGGTCGCAATTTATGAGGTAGTCTTACGTACATAACAAGTATTCATACTCTCAAGAGCATCATAAAGTGAATTACATCTTATAACGTTCATTATAGAATACATCGTCTCTCGTAAAACTGCCTTGCGAGCACGAAAGAAAAGTGGAATATGGGCATCGTGCCCATAGTACTGCGACTCTTAAGTGTGCGCAGAATACGGAGCGAATCGCATAGCGTGTTCCTCTCAAGAAAAATCTATTTAAATGTGATTTTCATCATAAATTCTCTTTTGACTCAAAGACGCCGTGCGAGTGTACGTATATTCCTTGTGCGATGTTCGCGCGTCGAGATGAATTATTCAAGGCAGAGCAGTATAAAAGATTACATGTTGAGCATCGCTAGCGATATTTTTGGACTGCCGTGAAAATGTGATTAAAAGTCTTTCCGGGGCGCGCGGGGCCAGAAAGTAAGATGGGAGGAGGCAGTATCCTGGAGAAGAAGGGGTAGTTGGCAGGGTAAAATGGGGTGGAATCTGAATGTAAAGAGGTACTAAGAAAATGTAGATTGAACAGGAAAAATTAAGAAGGAACAAGCGTAAGGACACGATGCACGAACCATGTGGTTAACACATCTACCCGAACAACAGATATCTTTATTTGCTTGCAATGAAGAATCGCAGGTAGACGGTAAAATTGTGTTGCATTATGACAAAGCATGTCTTAAGAAACCTTTTGCCTAGACAATAATTTTAATTGTTGAAATAATTTAGGTAAAGATTCCCAGCACCATACCAAGGAACGTGTGAAATAAACATTTTATTTATTTTGTCATGCATATCTAGTAATGTTACTGTCTAATTTAAACTTTAAGGTATAATGTGGATAAATCTAGGTTTTCGTCTTACAGTGTTTCATCAGATGTATTACAACCACTTATAGGTAACGGTTTTTACTGAGAATTATTCGTACGTTTTACTAGAGAAATGAAAATCCCTACAATACACAAGTAAGTCACGAGTAACATTTTTCTCTCTTAATTTGACACACGCTTTGGCAGCACATTTCTAGTAGGTAGGTAAATGGGTTTTACGTCTCGTCGACAACAAGGTCCTTAGAGAGGGTAAAACACAACTTGCTACAATGAGAGAGGAGTCGGCCATGGCCTTTGTTGAACCCCAGCATTCACCTGAAGCGAATTCGGGAAATCATACAAAACCTAAATCAGGAAGGTCGGAGCCTGGGATCGAGCCCGATACCTCCCGAATGCGAGTCCAAAGTAGTTTTGTTGCGCTACCACCCTCTGTCAGAATATGTTAGTGCCCACGTAGTAATTTAAGAGTACATTTTTGACAGGTTGCTGACCAGTGGGCACGAGTGCAACCACAAATATTGTTTAACTGGCTACATCTCAGCGGCTCATTTCACAACAGACCATAATAGACGAGATATGAGCGTCTAATTGGTATCTCAAATAGTATTTAGATTTCTCTAAAGAAAAATTTGTCTTTAGATGAAATAATAATTCATCTTCAGATACCAGTCACATTTGCAGCCTACTTACGTATTTTACAAATATTTAATCGTACGTGCAATTTCATGACGTTCTTAAATGTAACTGCACCCTGCACGACTGTACGTATATAGCTTTGTTTCATTTTGACGAATATATGTTTTCACCTAAGCTTATTGGAGTCCTACCTGCGTATTACACACATGTTATGTCGCAGGGACGCAAAATGTAATTTGGTGGAAGAAGGGGGGATGTCACATCTATAAACTTATGAGAAATAGGAATGATGTTTTGCGTACACATGTTACGAACATGTTAGAAGTATTGAGAAGTTTAAACACGTTGTGAAATTTTTCCCCTTTTTAAATTATTTTTATTACTAGCTTCTGAGAAGTTTACAAAATGTGAAATGACCCCTTCTTCCACCAAGGCCTTCATGGCGAAGTCAAATGCGTCACGTTTCTGCACAAAGACAAGCCACCAATAACTAGAGCCACGATTTTATGGTGAAAAGATTTTTGCAACATTTTGTTTCGATGCGTCATGTGCACGTCTACAGGTCTGCTACATCGCCCGTAATTGGATAATTTTACTCTCACTTGCCTTGGCAAATTACAGACGCAAGGAGTCACAATAATCTTATTCTGATTGGTGCAGTCAAATGAGAAACGTGTCTGAACAAAGACAGGTTGCCAATAACCATGAATCAAAGCTGCCGATGTGCACGTGACACTGAAACAAAGTGGGGCAAAAATATTTTCGCGACAAAATAGTGGCCCTACCAATAACCTTCAAGCAGAGCTGCAGATGTTCACGCAAGGATTGAAAGAAGACAGCGAAAAATATTATCGTGAAAATTTTGTTTCGCTACATTCTGCACTTTGGTTGTAAAATTTTTCATTATCTTTAATGTGTGTTCAAACAACATTTAGTATTAACTCTGACGAAATTTCTTTCACTAAAAATATATTCTCTGTTTTTTTGTGTAACGACACGCCAAAGTCAAACATTTACTGCGTTTGTAACACACATGTAAAAAGAATACATAAAAATACGAACACTGACAGCCAAAGTAAAAATGTCACGAGGAACTTGCGAAAACCCTCTGATTACTCGTATAAGTGTTTACATATTACAACTTTTAAATAAATTAAATTTTGGCTACTTTCCCAACTATTAATTTTGAAAATTCTCACATCTACCCACGAGTGGTTTATGTGTGTGTGCTCTCGAATCTATTAATTCTGAATACGAGTTAGTTTTAACTGTAAGTCCCAGAACACGTAGGCATGTTATTATTAATACTAACTATATATAAATTTACGAGGAAATTTTTAAAGGTTAAGTCTATTTTTTAAACAGTACTCGGTATAAATGTTACATTATTTCACTTATATTTTCCTACAGATCCGCACATTAAAATAAATGAATTTCAGATAATTACTATACAACTCGCTACTATATGGTAACCACGTTCATATGATAATAAGGTTGCAACTATCAGATTTTGACGTAAGTAACCAAATGAGAACAATTGTACTTGCAAAATGTAAATTTCTATACGTTTGTATATACGACTGAATGTGCGCGCAGCTGGGTAGCACGTACCCCGGCGTTATCCGAGCCAAGGACACCGCCAGACGAGGAGTTTGACTGAATTGATAAGGCATTTATACGGATTTACAAGATCGCGCGCTCTTTCAGAATCCCCCGATACAGAACAAGTGTGTTAAATCACTTCGTTTTCAGTGAGAGGTAGAATATAAATAAAAGCTTTTCTTAATGATTTAAGGTAGGCCTACTTGTGTTACTTATTTGACCTATCACTAGTTGTCTAGAGTAAACGAGGTTTTCTAACGACTTTTTTTTCGTGACAAAGTAATTTTATAGTTATTTTGTGATCTCATTAGAAAAACATTTTTGAATTTGGTTCCGTTTACCTCAAGACGTACTAGAACCCAGCTCCGTAATTACTATACGAAATAAATTCTTTCCATTTGAAGTCGTCGAAAATTTTTGTTCCAGGGAGGTTAGATGCAAAAATATAATTTCTAGAAATTTAAAAATGTACTAAATTAAAAGTGACTGTATCACAGCTTAAAAAAATAAACTGTATTTGTTTCTTTATATGGCAACAACAGAACACAAATGAAAGGAATCCAAATAGAAGTTTAAGTGTATAATTTTCTTGTAGTCTTTAACGTCTCGATTGCTGTATTTTCTAAGAATCCACGCACTGTAATTACAAATATTTCAACTACTTGTTTTGTTTAAGCTTTTTGTTAAAATAACACCATGTTTTAATCAGCTCATGCCTACCTTCTGATAGGGAACCTATGTTTCCGCTTAACTTATCGAATTATAATTATTTATAACTTCTAGGACCAGATATCATACATATGCCTGAGCAGTATTCTGCCCGTGACAAAAGCAAATTACTAAAATTTTGGATGAAACTTTAAATGTTGTATTCAGTGTTGTATATCATTGATTGTAAGCTACGTAAAATTATTTGTGCCTAGAAACGTTGTACTTTATTAAGGACAACATTATGCTAAAATTCACAGGGAAGCTCTTCTATCCGGTATTCGATAAACGAAAAAAATATATTTATTTCACACTGAAACAAGAGTATTGATCTAGTGATTATATTTCTGTTACAATACGGACGACAGAGTAGTTCGGTTGTTGGTACAATATAAACTGTTCCTACAACAATCTGTTCTGAATAAGTAACAACATGTTCTGTACAAGAAATGTGCTCTTTGCGTCATGTACAGGACAGATTGTTACTTATACAGACCAAACTGTTGTAGGAACCATCCGGATAGTACAAACAGTCAAACTGGACTGTCATCCGTATTGGAACAGAAGTTTGATACATAGTACTTTCGGTTCATTGTGCAGGACTTTCAGGCATGCTTTTGAAATGGCGCTATAACAGTTGCAAAATCTTAAGTTTATATTAATTAACACCAGGGACAGATCACTGACTACTGACTGTGATCAATAGGCCTAAACAAGTTTCGTGCTGTTATGACAGGTACGGGAATTTCGCGGATTAATGTAGTAGCAGTCTAGATGTCTCGGTACTATAAGCACGCTGGCCACAAACCATTATCAGTATACTTCTAATTGTAAAAGTATGTAGCACGTGATAACTCCGTGGTATATTTCCTTACTTATTCTTGCCTACAGTCGCCAAAGATGCGAAAAACAGCCGTCGTGCAGTGACAGAAATGGCAGTGAATTATACGCGGCGTACAACATAACCTATAATGTCTTTGAATGATTCTCGCAATGGGTCAGAATGGCAAACTGTACTATTGTGGACATACGCCATTGCGATATATTTCGTCCCAGAAATATTAGAATGAGAATAATAAAATCAAACAACGAAAAACAAAAAAACCTAAAACAAGCCTAGTTGGCTGTGGTCAACACATCCATAAACCAAAACAACAGAACATGAAAGATCCCATAAGGAATTAGTCAACAACAATTTTTTTCCGTTATTTGTTGTTAAATAATTCCGTATGGGATCTTTCAGATTTTGTTGTTTTGATTTATGGATGTGTTGATTACAGCAAACAAGGCTTGTTTTCTCTCTTTTTTTTTTTGTTTTTGTTTTTCGTTGTTAGTTTTTTTTAGTCTAAATCTAAGATTTCTGGTACGACATGTATCGCAACGGCGTATGTCCACAATAGGTACATTTTGTAACATAACCTATAATAAATTATCAAGTATGACATACCTCTAATTATCAGCAATACAGTTTAAAAAAGAACTCTTGATGACATATCGGCAAACAGCCTAATCTGCAGGTGTATAGGTAAGCACTAATAAGGGAATTTTCACAATTCAACCGCTGAGGGGGTGAGAAGAGTGACATGTTTTTTTTTTTTTCTCGACGAATCGTTAATACAGGTTGAACTCGACAAGTTAAAGTCATTATTTTCGCTTCAATAGGAATCTCATACAAATACATCAGGACCTTTTGAAATTCATCTCCTAAAGGGCAAACAGATGTAAAATATGGTTTCGAAAAAAAAAATCTACGATATTTATCGAAACAATAGACAGGGAAAAAATAAGTGAAAATAAATTGGAATAATCTAGTGATTGCTGTGTAGCCAGACATGAAAATATTCCACGACTTTGCAAGATGATTTTCCCTTATACACGGAAATATTTTAAATTACATAACTTAGTGATTTTGTCTTATACTTGCGGATAACACTGGGTCATTACTGTACCTCATACCATAATTTCGGTAGTGAAACGCTCTTTTAAGCAAACATTCTGAGTTCTGGGGCATGTTTCATAATACTACAAGTCTACAAATTACAAGAGAATGCACTTGTAACTTGTAAAAAGTTGGTATTTTCTATTTCATAAAGCTACAAGTCGAAATTGGTTGCTACAAGTGCAGTTATACAAGTTACAAGTATTTTTTACTAGTCTAGTGGTGACTGTGTTTCTCAAAATACTTGTACGAACAAACACTTGTAAATATGGCAATATTTTATACAAGTCTTGCGGCCTAGGTAAACATATTTACTAGTTCGAATATATTAGTGATGGAGTTTATACTTAATGCCGAGAAAGTTGTATTTATATTATAATATGTTTCAGTTGTTTTTAAAACCATTAAAGTTATATGAAACTTACTGTATTTACTGAAATTGATTTGGAAGATAACACTTATAATTTCATGTTAAGAGAGAGCTACAGCTACTCAAATAAATATTTACTGCGTGTTCGTGTCTTGTACAAATATGTTTTTGTTTTGAATACCTTGTGCAGTAATAAGAATATTAAATCATCACTTAATATTGTGTATAAATGATATTTTAAAATAAATTAGTTCATTTTCTTCAGTTCCTAACCTACATGTTGTAATACATCCAAGCACCCTCTGAAGTGATTGATATAACAGCTTAGATTTTTATCACTAGCACAATAATTATAGTAACACGAAGCAATCACTTAAAGTCACATATCGCAAGTCACTGCTTTATAAACACAACGAAGGTTTTACTTGATCTTGAGAAATGCTTAGAGGCATATGTTGGACATTAGAGTTTAGAACATTATAACGGTGCTGCATTATCGGGTAGGGATGACTGTAATAGAAATAATATTACACAAGTTACAGACATTATCTGCGAACATTTCGGAAAATTAACTTATCATTTTGTTACTAAATTATGAAAATACTCTCAAGTATTTCTCATAACAAAGCCAAGCTGGAACAAATAAATATCACAGACATTGAACACAAAATATAGTAAATTAAGACAGAAAAATGACAAATGACTTGTAACAAGAAATTTCATTTTACAAGTCGAAAGTTTTTCTTTCAGAAACACTTGTAAATGAGACTTGTAAAGATTATACTTGTAACTTGTAACATGTAGCTTGTATAGGCTACTTATAGTTTTATGAAACAGGCCCCAGCTGTAATCTTCGTTGTCTTGTACAGTCTAACATCTGTGTAGGCTTTGTTATTAGCATCCAGGCTAGTTTATCTGCATTTAGTTATTGTGTTGGCCTAATTCTTTTCAGTTGTCCTGGTTATTAAGCTTTATCTTCCGTTCTTTTTTATGTATTGGTGATTTATTTTTGTTTTATTGGACATGATTCCATGTATAATATATTATGTATTTTAATTTTCCACATGTCAGCTGACTACAGCTAAATTTTTGCGGCATTTCTTGTTTGTTATTTATCATCTGGTTTTCAGGGACGTCAGAGTACTGCTATGACGTACGTCCATGATTCTACTAAAATAAACACCACTGTTTCAGTCGCACCAACAATAATTTTAGGAACTGTATCAGCCAATATGAGGACCAGCATTTAACTCTAGTGTCCAGCCTGGTTTTTCTAAGGCCTTGGGGTATACTATAAATACATTTTCAATTACGTTTAGAAGTATTTTCCGTGGCTGACAAGGGAATTATCAACCCCTCAGAGACGTTAAGAGGGTGCACATCATCTGGTAGTTTATTCTGCTGTAGGAAAAGAACACTAATTTTTCAAGTCAGTAGCTACTACTCCTACAACAAATAAAAATAAATACATTGCACTGGAGTATATGAAGCTACTTTATGCTTTGTAATTTCTACTTGAAGCGTTCTCTAGCGATGGTCGGCACTAAGGATCAGTGTACGAACGATTAGAGCTGTGCAACATCTATAATTCGATGTTGATCGGCATTTGTTACATGTCGATAAATCGTCGGCATGTAGGGTTAGAATACACTAACGATAGTCTCGACAATATTGTTCAAGACATCGATATGTGGAACTTGACTTATCGTCCTCTGTACTCAACGTGTTGATCTAAACTCTTTATATTTTGAATTCGTCCGTCCACTAGTTGACTTCGATCCTCGACACATAATTCACCTTTCCAAAATAATATCGGTTAATTGACATACAATACATATCGATGTAGATTTTGGCCACGTTTCATTTTCTGCTGAGTTTACTAGCCAGTAACAAGCCAAATTGAACAACCATCAGTACTAACTATCTCAGAAGTTGAATTCCAGTGGAACACTTATCAGTCAAGGTTGCAGCATAAATAATGTCATCTGCTTTTAAACATGGTACAATTATAAATTATTTACTCTAAAGGTACTTATATTAAAGTAGTAATTATTTTTAATATTCTACAAACTTTCAGTTGCAAACATTGAAGAAAATATAAACTTCAATGGAAAAATAATTACGTCTTTATAAAAAAAACATATTTAGAACGTTTTAAAGTTATTTTCGGAGATAAAACACACTTCCTGTTCGTTCTTACACTACCAAAATCTTCTCCGCATAACACCGATACTACAATTTAACGGTTAGGTTCATCATACAATTCCTACGTATTTATGTCGTGTGAGACAGACTGACCTCCTGCAGCAGGAAATAGCATGTTGTTTGGTTACTGGTCAGTAGCCTCTGCATGTAACGGCACGCTCGTCAGTAAATACAGCTGCTATCAGCAACAAATGGAACGCAGCCTTCGACAAGTCGCACAGTCCAAGACAACAGGCTTCGTCACTCCGCTGGGACCTCCGACGTGAGGAGCGCTCCAGAGGAACCTGCGTGCAGCGCAGGGATCGATCGCAGTATGTATTCCAGACGCCGATTCAAATGAATCCTCGCCGTAGATCTCCCAGAGCGTTGCCGGGAGCCCTGGGCACGTCAGTGGGAAGAGGGAGGGGATGTTGTTGCAGGGAGATATTTTATGCTCGCCCGCGGGGGCGGACATTGTTTCTCGGTTTCCATTGCAAATCGCCTTCGACGGTAACTTCCCTCCTTGCCAACACTAGCAGGCCCTGGGGTAGGTGGGGGGGGGGGGTGAGTTAAGAAGAGACGTATCAATGGCGGGGAAGAAAAGTGCAAAAATGCGACTTTTATAAGAACTTGCAATTGGCGGACGGGTAATAGAATTTTACGTTCGGATTTGCAGCCCGTCGATCGAAGCAGCTTGTATCTTATCTTACATGTGTGTATGTGACGCGAGGTGAAACATTCAGCGGCAGTCACTCTCCGTGCAGTGGCGCTGCATATTCAGGTTGCTCTCATTTGTCTTGTAATGGAAATACTCACACTGGGGTCTCCTAAATACCTAGCTGACCAATCATAACCACTACAAACATTCTCGTGAAACGACGAATATTATTACACCTAACCACAAATCTAAATTTTTTTCCCCAATATTTCACAGTTTCCGGAGCCCGGACTTGGAATGATCTGCCCACTAATGTGTATAATATTGAAGACTTAATCAGTTTTTAACAACAGTTAATTATTTATCTAGACCAAACAAACATGTGAAGTATTAGAAGTTCATTAGTTTGCTAATGTCAGTTGTTTAATGTTTCATTTCTCCCTCGCTTTATTTTATTATATATGTTCGATAAGTTATAATATTACTTGTTACAATTGTTAATGTAAGTTTATATTAATTATATAAATCTCATTTTAGTTCACCACATATATACTAAGTGTATTTAGGTATAAATATTGAAATGTGTATGTAATGTATGAATGTAATGTAAAATGTGAAACCACACATAAAATGATGTAACATTGAACCTGAAGTGCAAGAATATACTAAAGCCTTAAAACTTCTCCGAAAATAAAGGCGTAATAATAATAATAACACAGGCACGTGTTGGGACGGACAACGCTAGCGGTAGTTGTGTTTGGTGAGAGCTTATAAAAAGCAGATAAAACGTGTTTTTTATTTTCACATAAAGTGAATACGGCAAAAGTGACGCTAGGCACGTTGAAAAGCACAGTTCATAGAGAAAAATTCACCCTTTAATATTGAATTTTAAAATTGTATATTTGGCAAAATTTCGGAAACGTCGTGGAGTTAAACTCCGATTTTGTGTACAATGATTAGCGTTATTGACATCTTCAACACATCAATAAACCACTCTTTAAAACTATCCACGTCATGGAAATAATGAGGGTGGTAACCATGTTATTGACTATAACTTTCGTGGCGTTGAGTTCTGCAAACATTTCATGCTGCCTTTATGTACATTTCGTCCCAAGTAGCATAAAAAAAGTATACATAAATGTACATACACACGTTTGTGTGAGAGTGTGTTCACGTGTATATTTGTAGGTTATGAAGAGCTAGTTCAAATAGTACAGACAAAAAATTCTGTTGTCTTAATTTTCTCATGAAAAGTAATAACGCGTCTCGAATGTTTCATATGCTATTAATATTTCGAAGCTACCATCAGAAATGGGATGGCTACCTCTGCTTAGTTACTGGAGAAAAACTATAAGGTTAAACAATATTACGAACGTTACCATTCTACGATTCCAAAAATATCTATTCAATTTTGATAGTTCCGTCTCTTACTCTATGTAGAATATTTGCATTTACATATGTAAAATTTGTATTTCAAACGTAGCGTACCTGTTTTCATTGGAGACCGGTGGGTTATTGCCAGGTAGAGCTGAAGTTGTCGAGAACTACCCAGAGGTATGTGCTAGTTGACGATACAGCTACTGACTTGCTTGTCTGCAGTGCCTGTATTACCACCTCCGGATAAAGTTATGGATGGAACGTGTTTAACAGATAGTTCAGGAAAGTGCGTTATGATCCTCTTACATCGCTTATCCAAGATACTGTCCACTGTACAAGCTATTAGCTACTTGAGCCTACTGATATCTTCATATCCAGAAGTTCAATGATGAAGTGGAACAAAAATGGCGACATATATGCTTGCTATTGATGAAGTTGAGGTTAGAATACCATATATGACAAAAAAATTCCACGCGATCTTGTTAGGAACGAATGTACTGTTCCTTAAGAAACATCGTGCCTTTTATGTTGGAGAATTTAATTAAAAGTCACATAAATAGTTATGCTGAGATACGCCTTCTACACAATTGCGATAAGCTTCAAGTCTTGACAATGTACATGTGAGGACCAAGCGAATACATGCTTCAATAGTTGATGCAATTTAATTTACTATTACAATTGCCGATTGAAATAATGTGTACTCTAAAGTACGGTTAAAAATTGGAATACTATGTGTATTTTCAGAAAAAATTATATAAACAGTGCTGACTTAAAAATTAAAGATGATGAATCTTACTATATATATATATATAATACACACACACACTAGCAGTCCTCCGCGGCTTTACTCGCGAGTATTACTCATTACACTGACTGTATTTACTATAATTGAAAAAACCTCTTTGTACACCAGATAAGTAATTCAGTCATCTAGTGTTAGAATAACAAAGCTGCAAGTTGAGCTAACTCTGCAACAGAATAAGAATCTATAGCTGACAACGCGAAAATCAGTCTGAAGTTTGTCCCTGCCTTCACCTGGGCCTTATTTATGTCACACCAAAGTTGATGTTGTGGAGTAGTTATAGACTCTTAAATGTAAGATGTTAGTCGAACGAAAAACGTCAGATTTATCCTGTGCGTAACCATTGGTGACGGTGCCATTTATTACATACTTTTAAAATATTTACTTGAAGTTTAATGCCGTTAGAATGTTTTGGTGGGAAAACATTTCGCGGAAACGAATTTGGTGCCCCAACCTTGGGATTAGTCAGATAATATATTATGTGAGCTCGTGTTGTCGAGGCATCTAAGTGGAAAGTGAACTGCATAATCCATTTTACCCCTTTTAAACGACTACATGCGAATTACACTAATTCGACCTGCTTTGCAGTTTTTGTGTGTCAGAATTGAACGTTCGCACGTAGATTTTAACAGAATTCGAGCCCAGAACCTCCCGGAATGTAGACCTGAGCTACAAACAACTGCGTCACGTAACGTCGAAATAATTCATGAAAACAAATTTAACTTAAAAAAGAAAATATTCATGTCCTGGGCTCATAGAAAAACACAATACCACATATCGATATGTTTTTTTTTTTTTAGCGTGAACTCCTATATAATTTATTTCTCACTGGTCGTACTTGCTTTTCGGATCTTCTGCCCTGAAAGTTCACAAAATTAGTTTTATTCTTGATAATCAAGTTATTTCATAAAGTAAAAAACATACATATACATTTTTTTAATACTTATGTAAGCGTCACCCTGACGCGAACAACACCTCAATATATCTACTGGTTAGATAGATATCATGGGTTCGTGGAAAACAAATTTTGCGCTTTTTCACCCTTTCGGAATTCGGATTTCGAAACATTATTTTAATTTCACATCTTAGACATTTGTATAAGTCGAATCAAAATCGATCATATATTAAAAAACACGAATGACCCCTGCACAGTACTGAAAGTTCGAATTTCAAAAAATCTGAAAACTATTTTGTGATTATTTTTGTAATCATCATCCTGAAACAAAAGTACTGTATATCTCGATGGGTTCGATAGATATCGAGGAATAATCGAAATCACATTTCACATATTTTCACCCCCTTAATTAAAGAATTTCGAATCGTCTTCGAGTCCTGTCATAGATATTTGTATACGTAACAAATTGAAGTAAAAATCACGACGATAGTCAATTGTGTTTCAGTAATACTGACGATTCAAAAATAACACATTTTGCCCGTTTTAACTGTTTGGGGGTCGAATTTTAAAATATCCTAAAACTGTTTTTTGGGTTTTTACGCAAGCAAAATTTCGAAGTGAATAACAACTCTGTATCCCGAAGGGTTCGATAGAGATCAATAGTTAATCGGAAACACGTTTAAGATCTTTTCACCCCCTTAAACATTGCATTTAGAAAAATCCTTAAAATTTCTAATACGCATTTTTATGGGTGTCCTATTAAAGTAAAAATCAAAATGATAGGCCGTCGAGTTCGAGCTCTATCGACGTTTCTTCGGAAACACATTTCACCCCTTTTCACCCCCTCAATTATCGAATTTCGAATAATCTTTTCTTAATGGTTGCCTACGGGCCAAAGGGAAACTTCCCTTAAAATTTCATGGTTCTAGGTCCAGCGGTTTGGGCTGTGCGTTGATGAGTGAGTGGGTGAGTGAGTGAGTGTGTCAGGACACTTCATTTTATATATTAGGATAATATTCTATCATTTTATTTTACACTAGCAGTCCCCCGTGGCTTTGCTCGCGAGTATTATTCGTAACTGGTAATATTTACTTTAATTTTAAAACCTCTTTGTTCACAACATTGGTACTTAAGTCATCAAGTGTTTGAATTTCCAATTCGTGAGATTCCTAAGTCTGTATTTATAAGACATATGCAAGTTCTAAAAATAAACAAATTGGTTATTTAGGAGTTCACTCGAGGGCAGGGCACAACATGCCCCAGTAGCAGCTTGTCACATAGAGAAAAAAGGTTTGCAGATTTTATATGGCGAAACAAATATGTATTTTATCCAACAAAAATGCTTGTTGGCGGGAAAATCTATGAAATGCGTCTATTTTTTTTGTCTAACAAAATGTATGTTGAAAAGGAGGCATAGGCCATACAACCATATATTATGTTTGGTTGATTCATCGTTTACAGAGTTGATTCTCCATATATATATATATATATATATATATATATATATATATATATATATATATATATATACATACACAGAGGGAGAGAATTGAATGTAACCAACACATTTCTCTCCGTGTAGACTGGGAACCCAAAGACGTCTGCTACTCCCTGAAAGATGACATAAAGCAAGGCACAGCAATGGTGAAACGATTTAATGCAAAGGGGAGGGAAAACAAAAGTACCACGATAAAACTCGCCGAATAACGACAACATCCGCTACATTTCAACATGAGAAAAATTCTGGGATGGACCCCGTTTGAAATCGAACATGGATCGCAATCATCAGATAGGCCTACCTACAGTCACTGCGCCAATACTGATCAGACCGAAAATTCCTTCTGTAGCAACATCCTGCGCGAAAAGTTGAGGTGTGTGTTAAAAATGCAAATAAGTACGACCTACTAATTTTAGAGAGGAAAAGAAAAGCCATTCTGGGGCAGGTTTTATTTTAAAACAGTATCACTCCGATCTGTGCCCGCGACCGAACTATTTGAACTGCTACTTGTTGAGGTGCCTGCCATCAAATTACAGTCGTTGTGTACCCGCAGTTACGTAATATTCAGCCAAGTAGGAAGTTCTGGCTGGAAGATTGGTGGCCAACTATCCAATAAAAGTTCCCAGCGTTTATCGAAAACTGCAATGTCCTCTAATATTTTCCGAAAACTTGGTACAGACACTTGATTTTAGGGAATAAATTTTGCCCCAGTTTCTTTCAATGCATTACGTGCACATCTACAACTGTTCTGCATGGTTATTGCCTCGTGTTTTTGTGAGGCGACGTCTCTCGTTTGACTGCGTCAATTAAAATTATGTTATTGCAACGTCATACGTCTGTGATCTGCGGGTAGAACTCATGGACACGTGAGAGTTACTGAGTCTAGAGCAAAACTGCAGATAAGCATGTAGGATACTGAAACAATCTGGGACAAATTATTTTCGCGAAATGTTGGTGTTCTTAGCCATAAGTGCATATCTGCTTATCTGCTTTGAGGTTAACGTCAGGTGTGTGGCACCCTAGGACTCTGAGAGTTAAAACATCTAGTCACTAGAACACCGAGATTATACCGAAGAGACTTGTGCACCATTTGATTTCAATGCCTGATTAATGGTCAGGAATGAGATGTCTCAACTTCCACTTCTCCTGGAGGTTCTACAGACAAATCACAAACGTATGCAGGTTACGCGGTGGCCGAGGGGGCAGACCTCTCGCCTACCATCCAGGTGATCCGAGTTCGAGCCCCGGCGGGGTCCCCGGATTTTCACATGTGGGAATCGTGCCGGACGATGCCGCTGGTCGGCGGGTTTTCTCGGGGATCTCCCGTTTTCCCCGCCCCTTCATCCCGGTGCCGCTCCATACTCTCCTCATCTCCCTTCACCAGCGCTAAAGATCTCGACGTTAAGCGCTGACCAAAATCTCTCACTCACAAACGTATGCAGTCACCAAAACCTTATTCTAATAGGCGAAGTCAAATGACAGACGTGTTTGAACTCATGCTGCCAATAACTATGAAAACAGATATGCCGATGTGTACGTAAGACAAAAAAAAAGGCGAAAATCTTTTTACGACAATCTCGTAGCCCTACCCAATCACTTATCATGAAGCCGGAATGCATATGTGCAAGTAAGGCATAGAAACAAGATGGGGCAAAAGTGTTTTCACGAAATTCAAGTGTCCCTTTTCTTAGGCAGCTACTGTTTGATGAACGGTGCGTGGCACACCTACACCATAGTGGTGGTCGCATCCCCGGCGCCTTTGTGCAGTGTCTTGTTATGGTGTGGTGGAGGGTGGTGCAGGTCGAATCCCCACGGGTCTGCCGTCTCAAAGCCTCAACCAGGTTGCCTTGGAGCCGGCTTGCACGCAGGCGTAACCTAAGCTTCGGGATGAATCTTCCTTCTCGGATGACTGGGTCGTCGCCCTTCCCGCGCGGCTAAGGCGCTGCCAGAACCAAGCAAGAGGAAGGATGCGGCGGGCTTCTTGTGAGAGACCACGGCGGAGGTTGGGAGGGGGGGAATTTGAAGGCGTCAAAGCGGTAGGATTTGAATTAACTCCCGCGAAGGGAGGGCGGAGCTTAGGACGGGATTTCCTCGGGCTCGTCACATCCCAGGTGTTGGCGACAACCCCCGTGGAAAATTTGCGTCACAAGGCTGCCGTCTAAGGCAACATTTGTGTGTCACAAAATATATGCTGCGCTATAGGTGCTGCTGACCACAACACGAAAGCCTCTCAACCAGCGCATAGTGCTTTCCCTTTTTTAAAATTCAAAATGGAATATAAACATTATTTGCAAAAATCCTGATTTCAAGAACAATACATCTTTCTATCCCTGTGGTTTTCTAGCCCTGTTAGCACTTTCAAAGAAACGGCAATCTGGAAAGCCGTTTTTAGGCATGACGTGAGTTAAAATCATGTTTTAAGTAAGAGTGTTGAATTTTCAAACTTACAGTGAAGTAGTTTGAATCATATATTCGTTTCGTGGATGTAATAATAGAAGGCAAGTTACGAATAGAAGTAAAAAAGAGTAGATCCCTTTAGAACTTATCAGCCTACATATCTTTAGAATAATTTTTTAGTACAGAAATGTTTGAGGCCGGGCATAGGAAGCGTAAGAGCAAAACGAAACAGACGATCGTATTTTCTTCATCCTTGATTTTTGAAATAGACGATATAATTTTACTCGTCCTTGATTTTTGGGACAAACAATTAAAAGAAATTCCCCTAGCAGCAGTACAAAAATTACGAAATAAATTGCAATATTTAAATTTTGTTTAGAATTATTTGCCATTCTACTGCATTTGGATATATCTTAGAAAATTTTTGGTTGTAAATATTAAATATATTTTTAATCTATGTTTCCATAATGAGAAATCAGCATGAATTTTGTTTTAATGAATTATATGATACGTAAAACTGAAAGGGTTTTACGGTCCTTGAACAACGCGGTCTTAATAGTTGATCACGGTGAGTTGAGGTGAAGGGACTCCATAATATCCATGCCCAAGCCAGGTTTTGAACACAGTACCTCTCGCACCGTAAACCGCCGCCTAATCGACTACACCACTGAGGCCGGAATTTATGAAAAACGAAAATTAATGCAGAGAAATGAACGAGACGAGTGAAGTGATATGAAAACGGAGCAGCGTTGGGAAGGATAAGTACGGAAAACAGAGCTCGTCAGAAAACCCATGTGTCCACACAAACAGTCTCATTGGACATCAAACTTAGCTTTACGTGCAAGGTGAGTGATCTAATAACAAGTCAAGTGGGTTCGAAAAAGTTATATTATTTGTGATAATTTCCAATCATTTTCACTGTTGTTCGCATTGATTCAACTGTATTGCATTGAGCCCTACTCAGAACTATCTTGTTGAAACAGGGTGCACCACGTGAAGGTAGAGTGAGTGAGAGATTTTGTAGCGCTGGTGAGTGATGGCATGAAGTGGGTATGGAACAGCACCGGAATGAAAGGGCGGGGGAAACTGGAGATCCCCGAGAAAACCCGCCGACCAACGGCATCGTCCGGCACGATTGCCACATGCGAAAATCCGGGGACCGACCCTGCCGGGAATTGAACCTGGATTGCCTTGGTGGGAGGCGAATGGTCTGACCATTCGGCCACCGCGGCTCTTATGGGAAGGTACACGACGACAGGATGATTGGAGAGGCTGAAGGAGCCATGCCACTCTATTTAACATCCAGGCTTGGGTTTTATATGTTTATATTTCGATTTGGTTTTTTTTTTGCTGAAGTATTTAAACGTGTGAATAACTATGAAACTGAAACCTTTCGGTCCTAAATATGCAAACGGTTACCTAGCCAAAGTAAACTTTATTCTTTCGAACACATTCTCACTAGTAATAAACGCACTATAAAAGCGCAGGTAATTAAATTATAATATATTCCTCAATAATTGCCCTAATTATCGAAGTGTACGCTTTTGTTTTCATAAAACACGTATAAAATTTATCTCGGGTTACTCGCTTTGTATGGCCAAACCGCAAAGACAGTGACTGAATACATTCGCGTAGGTAAACATTTACCCTATCCATCGACTAAACATCAAATACCATTTGAACCTATTTGTAAACATGTTATGGATTAATTTGGTTTAATTTTAAGCGAAATTATATTATAGCAAATTCATTTCACCACATTAGTTGGGTTGCTTACAGCAAAAATGGAAAACATTGTCAAACATACGACTGTTGCCACCGGCACTCATTTCTTTTGCTTGCAAATGTATGTTCTCGTATTAGATGTAAATATACTTTTTCTTACAGTTATTTACATTGCATTTATTTGCATTTACATTGCATTTATTACGACATTCTTAATAAAAAATCTCTGTGCTACAGCTGGTATGGACGTTGACAAACCATAATTTAAAATGAATCATTGCTCGAATTAAATAACGAAGAAGGTGTATCAGCAAACGCCATTAAATTTTGATAGTGTTATTACTTGTTAAATACGTATAAATTATTCGTATTTTCGTATCATGAGATAGTACTAGTATATAGCTTGGATTTTCAAATAAAAATTAAACGAAAGAACTGACACAATCATTATTTGAAATATAATTTTGTGATTTCGATAAGCTACAAGCACAGAATAATTTTTATCTACAAAAAATGTATTTACAGTAAGAAATATGCCTGCAATGGAAAACAAATAAGGTTTGATAAATATGCTTGCTTCCAGCGTTGGTGTACTCAATATTTAACATGATTATATAAATTTAATATAGCGGGTAAACTGTTAAAATATAATAGCCTCTTGTTCTCTAGTCATGGCATAACATGCTGTCATAATTTCGTAGAGTAGCAAGTCCCGTGTAAAAAGTTATAAGTGAGGGACATACAGACAAACATGCACACATGTGTACTGTACATACAGACAAACAGACACACTATTTCACATTTTTTTTCCTAGAGAGAAGTAGAATAAAGGAATAACAGCAATTCGCTGAAACAAACTACAAGCACATGTACGGAGGAACGTTTAAGGCAGCTGCCTGATGCTTGCTTTAAATTGTCTCGCAGTGACTTAATTTGGGAAATAATTTTTTGTGAAAGTATTTCACGTAAACACAGTGTGTTAATTTATCTCTATATATATAAAATGTTATGTTGGTTTGTGTACGCTTCAAAAACTCAAAAATTTCTGCACCAACCGAGCTGAAATTTTAGCATGATATATAATCCGCATCAAGGATTGTTTTTATCTAATTTGCGACCGCGAAAAAAAAAAGCGAGGAAAACACTCGCTGACAACCGCAGTAGTAATGGCGCAGTCACATGAGAAACAATATTCGTTCCCGATTACATTGTTCATTTACAAAAAAAAATTTGCGTCTGATTCTGATTATTATACAATCTGAATTAAATATTCACTTAAATCAAGGAACGTTTGTGTGATGGTGTCGTGGTCGAACTGCGCCTTTCACCAAATCGTAAGTAGAGGTTATATTCTATATGAAAGATGGACAGTTTTCGAGCTGCAGCTATGAGAATCACGAGAGATAGGAGAATATAAGAGCTGTGAGAGCCATAAGAAGTTATAATCTCATTCCTTTCTTCTGTTCCCGTGAAAACCGAAATAATGCCTCGTGGGTAAATCTGTTTGTATTTGATGTTTTAAAGATAAACAGTGAATATAGTATCACCATCAATTAACACGTAACTAAAAGTAAGTTACTCTTTTCTATAGTACACGCGGGCGAAGCCGCAAAGGGACAGCTAGTATATATATATATATATATATATATATATATATATATATATATATATATATATATATATATATATATATATATATATATAAAGAAAACATACTTCACATGCCATGTCTAGCGGTTTGGGCTGTGTGTTGATGAGTGAGTGAGGAATCTTAGCTGTCCCGTTGCGGCTTCGCCCACGTGTACTATAGAAAAGAGTAACTAACTGTAATTTACGTATTAATTGATGGTGTTACTATATTCTCTGTATATTTTTATCAATTAAATAATAATATCTCTGCTGAGCAATTCTCTAATATTCTACTCAAAATTGGCGATGGGTCATAACCTGAATCTGTTGGGCAGATTATCATACTTGCAAGCCTAGAAAGAGTAGTAATAAAAATTGCTGATCTCTTAGAAAATGTATAGCCTGACATATCCTACATTAGTGGTTGTACGAATGTGCAATTCTGGCACCAAAGAACAACAGGGCCGATGAAGTTAATTACATATTGCTGAAAAAGAAAAACATCTATTAGCACACCAAGCAAGAAGTACGTAATGAATCAGAACACATCCCCAAACGATGTTCGAAAGCAAATAAATATAAAGCTAGCTATTAAATAAAACAACAAATACAAATAGCTTTATCCATTCCACTTCGCTGATCGTACATTAATTGCAGAATCACTTTATTTTTAATTAATCTTTTTTTGTCTATGGTAATTAATGACTGTCTTTTCTAGAGCAAAAAACATATCGATTGCAACTTTTGAGTTATTTCTCTGGTCAATATTCGTTTTTCGGGAGTTCTGTGACATGTTACTACTTTTCACACTCGTAATTGTCGAATTTCATAAAATCCTGATTTCTGCTTTTAGATATTTACGTAAGCTTCATTTTAAAGTAAAAACCACCTCAATATCTCAAGTGGTTTGGGAGATACGGATTATTACTTGGAAACACGTTTTATTCTTTTTACCAGCTGTCGAAATAAATTTTAGGTATTTACCTAAGCTTCATTATAAAGCACAAACCCCTTCGATGTCTCAACTGGTTCAGGAGATAAGGATAATTAATTGACAATACATTTCATTAAGTTTTTACCGGCTTTCAAGCACGAATTTCGAAAATTTCTAAAAGTACTTTTTATAAATTTACATGAGCACCATTCTGATGCAAAGATAACCTCGATATTTAAAGAGGTTTAAGATAAAATATTTAATAGAGGATTTATTGAAAATTAAATAAACGGCTTTTCACGCCCTTAATTTCTGAATTTCGAAAAATCGAAAAATTATGAAATATGCGTTTGATTAAACAATGTTTTGAAGTAAAATTATTAACAATATATCATCAGGTTAGAGAGTTATCGAGAATTTCGCGGAAACACGTTTTACCTCTTTTTACCCCCTTAATTTTCGATTTTCGAGAAATCCTTCCTTAGTGGGTGCCACGCTGAAAATTTCACATTTCTAGGTGTAGCAGTTTGGGCTGTGAGTTTATGAGTGAGTGGGGCACTTCATTTTGTATATATAGATTAACTATTTGTTATGATTACAACATTTGCTCAGAACGTGGCTGCAAGGAATGACTATACCGAAGTATAGATATTACACACATATAGATGGTTCACTTTAAAGTGAACACTGCCCCACACCTAAAATAATAAAAAAAAAGTATATGTTGGTGCAGTAGAAAAAAAATTTGAGAGTTGTGGAATATTTACAGTATTTTTCAGTTACATGAAAGTTTTCGTATTTAAAATATTAAAGATAGAGACATAATGGCTCACAGAAAATTGTAAGCAGTGTCCAGTTTATTCTGAACAGCCTATATGCACTAACATCCAATTACAAAAAGGAGCATTAAAATTGGTCCATCAGTTTGGGTGCCGTCACATATATTTTTCGAGCGAGAGTTAAAAAAAAACTGACTTTGATGAACGTAATACAAAAGGAAAATTTGGATTTAGTAACGAATTTTCAAGGTTTCATTTCTGGTGTGATCCAAACACTAAGCAATAGTCCGTCGAGGCGATATTTGAAATGTGTTAACACAAATAGATACGGCTGTCTTAACGACAAGTGATAATATGTTTAAACTAATATTTATCTTAAAAATGTTACGGAAATGTGTTCTGAGTGGCGTATAGAAAGGTACGTACATATAACACAATGTTAGTAGGCCAGAAATGGACTGTATTGCAAAGAGCTATTTTTCGGAGGGGTTTTAATCTTCTGTTCCTCCACACTTATCTTACATGAGAAACTGGGGAATTTGAACCAACTCTTGGATACGAACGCATACTGCATGTAAAACGAACAAGACAGATCAACAAGCAGTTCTACATAACTAATAAATAAGTAGAAGGCATATTTAAATTACTGAAAAAATACATATAGAGTTTTAGTCAACAGTACAATAAAATACAAATTAGAACGTAGACAAAACAAATAATAATTAGACTTGCTGTTTTACTTAGGCTTGGGAATCTCGTTCAATGGCATTTACCTACTGCAGAAATAGTTCAGCAAGAGCTCTCGTATGAAGAATTCAACACTTCTGTACCTCGCAGAACAGCTGACCGATTATCACGAGACCATTGTTTCGTGTTTTAGAATGGGAGGGGAGAGACTACGACGAGTATATTTACAAAGGCCTTGACAGTTCTGGGAACAGGAAGGCAGTCTGAAACCAGACATGAATCACACGCTGCTCTAGACATGGGGGAAGCTCTGTCCCACAGTGACATCACGCCCCTCCCCCTCCGGAGTGCCGTTACTCGAAACAGATGTGACGGCCCAGCCTTGTATACTGGTTTTGCTTTGAAACGTACATTCTGCGTTTAAAGAATCTGTCACTGACAAACGTTTCGGCTTCGGAACGAAAACGCACATATTTTCATACTCATTACTTTATGAAGCAGAGCACAGGTGCCCTGTAGAGTAGAACACAGTAGCTTGAATATCGAAACTTAACACTTTCAGTTAGTAGTTTTTACAAATGTTCTCTATGTTAATAATATTAAAAATTGCATCTACAGCTATTTACGTTTTCATAGTTGTTATCGAGGTCTACTAGGAGTACATCAAGCTCAGATCTAGGCAATTTTGTCAGTCGGAACCCTTATCGAACGCCAAGGCTACAGACGAAACGCAGCTCAATCTGCCCCTGTTTAAACATTAAGTTATCTGTGAAATCCAAAGGTCACCATCTTATTCTTCATTTCTCTTCAAACTGGAATAACGTGACGAAATCGTCGAACAAATTCGGTTACGTTTCTGTCGTCTGTTATGCAAAGTATTGTTAAAATGCCAATAACTCAATCCCTAAATTTGTAAGAGGACGCCATTGAGAAAACTAGCATAGATTACGAGGAATTATGATTTGAGCTCTACATAAAGCTAAGTGGCTCATGGATGAAATCCCGGACTTTCATTCAAGGCGATCCAGGTTCGAATCCTGGTCTGACCATCCTTACCTCTTCCTGTACATGTTCTGATTGCCTGGATCGACTGGTTTAATTTCTAATAACGTCTTGCAAATCGTTTTGTTATGTTTCAAAATGTCGTAGAGTGGAGATATTTTAACTCGGTGGGATACTGTATGCACTTAGTATTAAGAAAAATACCCTGCCTGCGTGATTTAATTCATTTCTCGCTAGCCATTTCTGTCCTCGGGGTTTTGGTGAAATTCTGAACTGCACAATATTCATTATAGATTATATTTATACATATAACAACCATACATAAAGATTTACTTTCTCTTGAAACTAAATTCGGTTGCAAAATTTTAATTAGGAAATCAGAATTCGTTGAATTATTATTGAAATCTAGCAATTTAAAACACTTTTCAAAAATTTGTATAGTAAATTTGTATAAAATTGCTTTAGTACGCAAAATATATTTTCCAGCTTATATTGCTAGGGCTTCATATTTCATTTGAAACTTAAATTATTAAAATCCGACTGTTATATATCACGATATAAATTTAGAAACCTGACGTGGTGTTTTCAGGTACTGTTGGTTTCGGAGTGTCCGGGATTCCAGCTAGGAATCGAGCTTAAGAATCATTGCGACAACTTCAGTAAATACCTAAGCTGAAAGGTAATTATGTAAATATATGACTCTAGCTGTCCCGGCATTCGTTACAAAGTTTTTATTCATACCCCGTTCTGCACTTGTATTCCGTATCTCCCTCCCTCGCCCCTTTTCCGGCACTTCTTTTTCCCTTAAACAAGCATAAAACTATTTTGGTGTAAGCCTCGGGTGCACGAACAGCTCATCAAAGTTTATTTACTAACGTTCTAACTTTTTTGGGAACATGGTACTGATAGTCTACCATAATTTGCCCCTCTTTTTTTTTTTTTTTTTTTTTGCAGGTACACGCACAACTCACAAAGTTACTTATGGTATCGGAGTGTGCAGAAGACAAACATGTTTGTGTGTCGAGTAAAGATAACGGGATGTATGTTTTAAAATCCTATTTAATACGTAAGTTTTCTAGTTATATGGTTTTTACATCAAGTTATAAATTAAACTATGCCAAGAATAAAATTATTATTCTAAAAATACTAAAAAATCCGTATTTAACGTTTTAAAACGCTTAATGTTATTTACCCGCCAGGGCACCAAAAAAGGCAAGTTTTGTTGGTGACACTGTAAAAGACGCTGTGAACAACACTGTATTTATACACAGAACACTAAATTTATGCATGGAGTGTTATTATTATCAGTTTACTGTGGGGCGTTAAGAAATGATGCTATTACATGTTTGTGTTTAGTATGATCCAAATTCAAACAATCGTTTCTGTGTTCCTGTTCTTCTAATATGTTGTTCATTTTTCATACAGGGCAGTCTGAAATGAACTGATTTTAGACATTTTGATAGTTCCCCGAGACATGTTTCTAACAGGCCCGAGATATGATTCTAATTGGCATGCCATATAAAAAAACATTGCCGCGAGGATTTAAGTGTATTGGCTTTTTAATAACTAATGTTGCGGCGTGCAAGTTGTGTTGTTTCATGTAAATAATACCCGTGAAACGCTACTATTATGTTACGCCAAGTCAGGAATTTTCAAGTCCGGTAGTTTGCGGTAGTTTGGTACTTTGTGACCAGGGTTGTGCGAGGTAGGAGACCTCTGGTGTAGGAACGAGTTGCAAATATACTGGATGTGTGTCTGAGACTTTGCAAGTGTAACTAGTGTTGCCGGCGAGCGGGACGAACGTTCCTCGAGCGTGGAGGCGTGGAACGGTCGGTCGTCTACGCCCTGCCGGCGAAGCTCTGGGAGGAAGTTAGCCGACGTTTAGGCACCCTCTATCAAACTACACGGTTGCGAGTTCAGCACCACACAGAGTATTAAATTATAGGGCAACATAGACACCACACGATTAGGGGCGTAACGCTGAGGGGGGTAGGGCTTCTAATGACAAATAACTCCCTTTTTTGCAACAAAAACAAATATTTTTAACCGTAGAATATTCCATGTTAAGTTACGAAAACTGCTAAAACATTATTTTGCTCCTTGAAATCTGAATTGTTTTCTGGGAGGTCTCCCGAACCACCAGTATTTTTTACATTCTAAACATTCTCAGACTACCTTCCCCGTAGATGAGAATAACTGAGGTGTGGGAATTTAGCGAATTTATTCACGGTAAGGTTGAACGTTTAGAACATACTATGTTTCCATGCCCGTCTGTGATTGTTCTATGACAGTTCTGACACATCTTTGACAGGTGTATACCAGTTATTGGTAAGTAAATAAAACGTACGGCTACCACGTACTTTCAATTTTACGGCAATGGGTGAACGGATATAACCCCGAGTTTGTGGCGCAAAGATTATTTCACCAATTGCTTTCAATGCCTCGTGTACAGCTCTGCTACATTGCCGGTGATTGGATGTTTTAACTGTCACATATCTTGGCATTCATACTGGTAAATTCCATACGTATGTGTCACAATATCCTTATTCTTATCGGTGCAGTCAAATGAGAGACATGTCTGAACAAAGACATACTCCCAAAACTTATGAAGCAAAATTTCCGATGTGCGTGTAAGGCATTGAAACCAAATGGTGCAAAAATCGTTTCGCAACAAACTTGTGACTTCAGTAATCAATATAGCGCAGTGCAGAAGGCGTGTCTAGTGTGGCGTAGACCAATACGAGTGTGATCACTGAACAGACAGAGAACAACAGAACCGATGTTTCTGTAGCCGTAGATCTTATGTGGCATCCATCTGCACCGGAGTGCCTTGTGAGCATTCGGCGACGGCGGCGTCAGTGGCGGGATTATAAACTGCCGCGACTTCGATTGATCTTGATTTGTTGTATGTCTCGAATTCTCTTCCTCTATGTTGTTCCTAGTTCATTATCTTGTTCCCCTTCATCTTTTACCTCCCCTCGTTGGCGCATGTGCAGCGGCGAGCTCTGGCGAGCAGTCGTGTGTTGCGTCAAGTCGTTCACTTCCTAGTCAAACCTCTCCGGAGGCAGATCATCCAATTTCTCATGTAAATGTGTTCCTACTTCATGGTAGATGGTGTCTCGTGCCCCCATGATGAGTGGAGGCGGCCGCCATCATGTTGAATAGTGATTGATTGAGACTATACGTTTTTTTTTTTTAATTTCCTTTCGGCACCGCCAGTGAAGAAAATATTGTCTTGAAATTAGTATGTGTTGTATTTAATTGCTTAATTCATTTGTTTAGAATTTGGATGCCAAAATGTGCTAGGCCGACGTTACAATGGACTGGGTGTGTCCGTGTTGAGAGTAAATTCTGATTGTGCGTGATTAGACGTAGCCGATACAAGTGGAGCCAGCGGACGTCACGTACGTAATTCTTTTAAAGTGACCTCATGTAATGGAAAGAGTACTATTAGTTTTTTTCACTATAAATACCATGTTGTTTGGACGGCGAAGTGCATATCGCCTTCAAGGTATAGCAGAAGGTATATTGTATATGCGGCTATGCAAACTGAGAAGTTGTTACTAAAATTGATAGTGATTTCACGGAATAGTAGAGCAAACCATTTATGATCATTTAGGTTGTATGATTCCTGAATGTTTAAACGTGGGTAATTTTTTATAACTACGTTGCTAAATTGTTAAATTGATCTCGTAAATTTGTGTCTTATGACGTATCAGTGCCTAAATTGCATGCATCTGTTGTTGAATTGTCCTTTTCTTTCTAAAGTTAAAGTGTTTTTGTACTGCCTCTATTGAAACATTTGTCGCGCCATTTTTGCTCTCGTTAAATGTACTTGATTCGTGTTGAGAGCTTTTCAAGCAGTGGAAAGCATTATGTAAGACTGCTCCAGATTTTGTAATAAGTGTACAAGATTCACTGCATTTTTTATGTTCACATGCGCCTCTTAAAAATAATACTAAACAAGGGGTCACATCTCTAAGAAAAATTGTATTTTGATTGTTATTTTATAAGAGGTTTATATATGTATATAACTTAGCTGTCAGTAACATGTAGTTAATAGTCAACCCTTGATGTAAGAAGCTCTAATTACTGAGAATACCCAGCTAAACCTGAAGCCCACGACAGTTTTTTTCTATTATTGTTATTATTTCAACGTTAAACGTAATACGGCAGAAAAAATTATACGACAGTTGACTATTAAGTGTTTAATAATAAAAATTTCAAGTACAGGCTTAAACAAATAAGCATTGAATAATTAAATATTTTGTAAATTTAGTACTCAGCGAATTGTTGCAGTTGGAACACATAATATACTCGGATTATTGAAACATAGTCAACTCCCTGACCGCCCAGCATCATTTCGGTTTCGTTTTAACGTACAACTGCATCCCTGTATGCTGACGATGGTTCTCTGAGCAAGTGGTTCCGTCTCTACCGAATTCGCTGCCGACGAGACGTTAAGCCCTACGATGTGCCCCATTATTTCAGTACTGTACGTTCGGTCGACACACCATTTAGTTCGGCGAAGTTGCCAACCGATACTGAGGCCGCTGTCACACTATGCACAGAAATTCTTCAATTGAACATATTCAGGTTTATGACGTTGTAACACGAGCTCCGAACTAGTTCAGATCGTATTATCTGCTCGTTTCATATGTAGTTTCAAACGACGTACCTTCTCTACTGCTCTCCTTTTGGCTACTTCGAGTAACGACCTTTGTAATAAGTATGGCTCATTTTAATTGCGATATTTTGCACTCGTTAAATTAAATAATCATTTACGACTTTATAACCGTTTCACTAGTACAGCAGTGAGATAGATATTATATGATAATTAAAATGCCACACATGTTGAGTGAATATATGATTATAAATACGGTACATTTCATGTTCCACGTTTGTTGAGGTTAGAAAGTTCACTGATTTTATTCGGTTTAAGTGTGTAACCTTGCAAACACCGATTAAATTTGGCTGTCGAATGTGATCAACTTCACCCGTTCAAAGGTTTGTTCACAACTTGAAAACATAATCCCCCGAACACATAACATAACAGTAGAAACTGCGCTCGACCAGGAACCTCGTGCAAAACTAATCCACAATATTGAATATTTACTATAACGTTTACCCAATGATTTTTTTTTTTCGATGAATCTGAAGCATCCGTTGCTTTATGGAAAACATCCTAATGCCAATTAAACATATTTTAAGTGGAATCATAGTTGATAAAAATAGGAAATGTAGAAACAAAATCCCAATAAACTTAACTGCACATCGCAAAACATTATTAACGATACATAAACGTAATTTTTCAACATTAAAATTACATATTCTAGCTTTGTTTTATACTTATGTAGTTTGTACGTCAAACCTACATGGCTGACATTCAGTAAATTCTTTGCCGTGATTGGTTGCTGCCCTATCCGTCCGCACAAGAAATGAAGTATTACTATTTCCTATGGCAGCCTCTCTATGCCCACGACCACTTTTTAGCAGTTGTGAATCAGTATACAGAGGTTAGTTACTGTGCGAACAACCTATGTTCTATCCTTACTGTTTTGTTATAAACTGTGAACCCACCTCATTAATTTATACTTTCAAGAAACAGTGTTAGTTTTGTAGGTGGTATTTGTGACTATAGTTTACTCTTACGAAACAATTGTAGCTCACATAGTTTTTTCATAACGTCAAAGTGAAAATATACGCGTTACGCTGCCATGAGAGTAGTGAAATCCATTTCTGACTAAATTAAATGAAATAATTCACAGTAAAATAACATATTATGGGCAACGTAACCAAACATTAACAACCCCCAACGTAATATTTTGAATATTTAAAACCATCGCAAGATTACAGGAAAAAGTTGCTAACTCAGCAATTTTATTTTTAATACAAAAACTGTTCACTACGAGTTTTTCTAATATTTGGTTGCCTCATGACACGTTACTCCTCTGTGAATTATTTTGTTTAAGTTAGGCAACTCGTTTTCACCATTTGCATGGCAGCGTAACATGAAAAATTTTACTGTGTCGCACCATCTTGAGAAAACTGTGCGAGCTAAAACTGTTTTCTAAGAGGAAACTGCACTTACAAGTATCGTGTACCAGAGTCATACAATTTCATGAAAAATATAAAATGTTTATACTTGACGAACTTGAATACCCTTAACTCTAGTGTGGCCGTAACATGAATTGAAATGTAGTCCGGCCACATATTGGGACTGCCTCCCTCGCGTGGTGGTCCTGCGAGATGAAGTGTCCTGGTCTGTATGTGCGCGTGCCAGCAGGACGTGCTGTCCGCGGGAACCACTCCCAGGGATAATACCCGCTATGAGGGTGGCCGTAAGATGAGGCGGGGGAAGTGGAGTGGAAACCAGACGACTAGACGGTCGTAACGGCGCTCGTTACCGGCGGATAACCCGCTCTCGTTACGACCTCCGAGACAAAGCACGGGTAGCTTGTAAGAGGCCGGGAGGGGGGCGTCTCGCTACGAGAGAGGTTAGTGTGTGGGGGAGACGTACAATGGCGGGGGCGAAGTCTCTGGCAGACGTCGTGGCGACGGCGCCGCGGCCCCGGGGGCTTAATCCCGTCAAACGAGCCCCAGACGACGCCCCTGATAAGCCCTCCCGAGCAGACGACACGCGACGACCAAGCCCTGCTCCTGCCAGCCCAACCACGTCTCAGGTCTTATCGGGACTCTGAATCATCCCTGATTTAAGATTTATATGAGAAACACTTCCGTGTCAGTTTTTTTATTGTACCCATCAGAAGTAAGTTTCTACATGCTCAGTATCACATTCAAAGGTAACACGGGCACGTTTTCTCGAGACTCAGTGTATAACTATACGCTTGGAAGCAATTCAGGGTTATAAGATGGCGAACATTTTCAATAGGCCTTCGGGCGTTAATAAATGATGCAATTGCCGCATACTTATCGCAGTCGTAAATATATTTCTCACAGTGTATATTATGATTGGTGTCAAACTAACCGTCATACCATCAGAAAATTATATGTAACCTTAATTTCCAAATATTATAATAACAGTATGTGTAGATATTGTAATTGTGTGAAGTATGTCGGTGCTAGCCCGGGACAGCTGTCTATCTCATATAGTCACACGCGCGCGGTCCAGCAGGAGGCAGGGTGGGTTTACCCCTCACCCTCCTGCCTGTAGGATGCTGCAGTCCTCATACTCTCCCTATATAAGCTTTCTTGTCGGGGTGGAATTTTTAGTCCGGCATAATTAGGCTAGGAGTTGAAAAAGTGTTCTATAGTTCTGTTTTTGTTCTTAAATAAAAAATATTAACGTCTCATAACAGGAAATTCCGGGTGACATCGGCCATCTGTTCATCATTTTTTAAGATATTCAATATGGCGCCCATTATGGTGTAATATTGTCAGAAATTGTTACACAGAAATTAGCATGTCGTGTTTGGTATCGAGTTATATGCTTTTATGGGCGCTGAATCCAAATATGTGTCTAGTAATTATGTAAAAAATCTTATAATATGATGTATTCAATATATCTGCCAAAAGGTTTGTAATTTAGGTCAAGTGATAAATGAACATTTTTAAGAAATTCAACTCTTCCAGATTTTTTGCTGTGACGTAAACATTGATTTGTGCATCATTAATTATGTAATTAATGAGCCAAAACTGTTTTACTATATTTAATGATAATATTATGGTAGTGGTACAGAATATATCATTGCCAGTTCTTTGAAGTCAGAAACACTGAAGACCTGGGCTCTTAATATCATATTTCATGTCAGATACAAAGTTCCTTGAATTATATGTCTAATGTACTAAGGACATAATTCAGATGTCATACGAAGAGGAAGAAAAGGGTAGTATTTTGAGTGATAAAACTGATCGAGAAGGAATTCTACAGAAACTATACTTATGCATCGACCCTCGCAATGCAACGCAACATGCTGATGGATTATTTAGTTTTGTCAGTAGAAAGTTGCTCGAACAGAGGTGAATGTATATAATTATTTGGGATATAGACTTGTACAAGTGAAAGAGTTTGAAAAAGGTTGCCCTGAAGATTTTATCAAAATAATTTTAAAATAAAAAAAATGCATTTTTCCTGGCTGAGGAAAAATGTGTGTAGTGAATAATTCAAAATTGACACTAGATTCTGACATAGCCTATTCAAAAATAACTCAGATCCAGGCCAATTCTTGTGATGTATACATTAGCAGAACACTTATCATGAGCTATCACATTTTCCAACATATATGTTTACTGAAGAAGGAGAAACGCAATTATCGAAAGGAAAATCAGTGCTTCGAAATATGCTACAAGTGAGTGTGTGTACTGCAAAGCTACCCCGCACGATGTGATCATCATTTATGGCATGGCTTCTTCGTGAACTGTTCACGAGTAAAACCAAGGGACAGTCAAAACACTCGTCTCCAATATCAAGCATGTACTTAAATACAAGCTGGAGAACAGTTAGGTGTATCTAATATCTGATCGATTCTGTGACTATAGTGCAAAATCCGAAACCAGAGTAACAAAATTTTCATCTGCTAGTATAGTGTATAAACTCACAGAACAGACAACACTTCCTCCAAAAAAAATCGTATTTTCAGTTACTGAAAACAAAAAAACACTTGATAGTACTCATTTGTGACGAACTCCGTAACGACGAAGCCTTCCACAAACATGTAATAAATTAATTTGTCACTACTGGTTTCGACAACACACGTGTTCTTATGTCATTCACAGTCGAGAGGGTCTGTACACGACACATGAAAAAGCTCGGCAAATTATAGCAATTTCAAAAGAGAACCTTAAAGTAAAATCAGTTGTGTCAGTAAACACCTGTATATTTGTTCTCCTTTCATGTTACTATCAAGAGTACAATATCTCAGCTTGTGCGTTATTAAATAGCCGGTGCAAGAAAGGATGATCGTGGACATAGGTCAAATAGTAAGAAAACATTGTTTTTCATGCTTTAAAACTCTTACCTGCTCATGCACTTTCTAGATGTAATACTGTTGCGTGATACTTTGTAATAGGGAACGGTATGGTTGTTAAGATACTACGTTCAATGCAGTTTTAGAAAAATTAATTGAACATTTAACTATCAAAATTATAATGCATACACCGTTGGCAATATATCAATGGTGTTAAGCAGTAACTCCCTGATGAACAATAAAAATCTTCACATTCGTTCATTAAAATAACAAAAAAGATTTTTATTTCAATCGCTTTTGTAACGTGTAAAATGGGTAACGTCACACTATTGCAGAAAAATCAATTTAAAACAAATTCGCATGTTGATGACCTTTTTATTGCACAACACAATCGATATAAAACGGTAGAAACCAAATTTCAGTTCACAGCTGTCCACAAAATAGTTATGACCGCAGAGCTACCAGAAAAATGCACTCGATCATGTGATAGACTATAAAAGCGAGTAACAATAACTTAGAAAAAAAGGGAGGTGGCCGAGAGCTCACTATAACTGCCGCAGTGTCCTACTCGAGTCTCACTGCGGATCTCGCGTGGAGAACTAATGAGTTGATCTGGTGCAGGAAGGATGTAAGGGGTAAATGAAGGGTAGCAGGGTCAGTGGAGGGAAGGTAGGTGTGATGGACCGGACTACTTCACCACGGCTCTACGACGCTGGGGAACAAACGGCTAGGGTTCTCCGGGAGGCATTCGGCAATTAGGCGGTCGTCGTCGGCTACCCCCCGCCCCTCCAGGCGCGACAACAACCCTGTAGCTCGCAATCGATTCTCGTGAACGATCCAGGGACGAACGGCCTCCCCAATCAACGGAAATTAAACCGAATTCCTTGAGAACTGTGCTGACTGAATTCCAGGCATTCGCCGGCGACTGCCGGTGAATCACGGTGAATTCCGCCGTCACCTTGGCGGTGCATGACAGCAATCCTGCACCTCCAATATGATGGTCTCTAAAGCCTACCGTTTTCAGCGTAGGTCGTGTAGCAGTTAGCATGCGGCATTTGACGAGCGTGTCAGTGTCACCCTTATCGCTGCTGTACCATGAAAGTCCAGGCAGGTTGCACAGTTAAGAGTGTGTGTAAGAAGTGTAAGATAACCTAACTATAAAAAACATAAGTTTACCCCAACACGTTTCAGAATGTTATTATTGTTGAACCACCAAACAATATCCTTAGATAATCATACTTGCCAACTTTGTTTATGATCAAGCAATTGCCCAGAATGATGCATTTGTTAAGCGTAATCTGTCGCGCCACAATTAAATGTATGATATTTCAGCGTCATATATTGTCGTTCTGAAATACGTACGTCAAGAAAAAATTCTTGCTCAGAAAGCTGCAAAATATAAGTCTAGGGATACTGTTTCTTGACTTCTGCTAACTGGCTTCGAGAAACCTGTAGTTTAAACAAATGCTTTTAGTGCTGAATTATGTTCCTGACCTCTTGTCTCTTCCTGCAGCGGGCTCTCGTTACACTTCAAATCACTTTCCTTCTCACAACAAAAATCTTAGCTGCACAAAAGGAAACTATTGTTAAAATATGAACCCCTATAAATTTGATTTTGATCTATACAGAATGTTCGGAAATTCTTATTACAAACTTCTACGGCAAGTAGATGTGACTGAGCAGGCAATATTTTGAATAGGAAGCCATGTCCGGAAACGTACCGTTTCCGTGCTACACCCAATACAATATGTCGGATGTGCCGGTGTTGTTTGCAACCGGATAGGCAGTGTGCCGAAGAGCACCATGTCAAATGAGGTGTGACGTAAGGTACAGAATTAAGTGACGTTTGACTTATTGCAGAAGAAAGTCAAATTTATTTGATAACAATACCGACGTAACAAAAAAACTTCCATTTATCACACTAACACTTGTGTCAACCGTGGGAAAAACACATTTCTGTCTGCCATCTGCACTGGATACGTTCCATACGAAACTGCTTACTACAACAGAGGCGGGTAAACGTTACATGCTATCAGGTGATCTTCTGCCGTCCTATCCGGTTGCAAACAACTCCGACACATCCGACACACTCTAATAGCTGTGGTAGGAGACGGTAAGTTACCGGGCATGGCTTCCAGTTCAAAATATGGTCTACTCAGTCCCCTCTATTAGCCCTAGAAATGTGTAATATGAATTTCCGAACAACCTGTAGATATAATGAATAAACGAGTGTGCTTGACGCCTCGTAGACAGCGAGGTATTCGAAACCGCGGTTACACACAAGTAGGAGAGGAATTTCTCATGGCCTTGCGATGGAATCATCTCTGCATTCTCCTGCAGCGATTTTAGAAACTAATGAATAGTAAAAATTTGGATGGTAGTGAATCATACTACGATCCTCTTGAATGTAAGTAAATATACTACTGCCGTTGCGCAACCACACTCGCTTTTTTTCGCATATGAAATTATTGATTAAACAGTAATCTAATAGTAACTAAATTTGTGTCACCATTTAAAAAGTTTAATTTTTAGTAGTAGGCTAAGGTAAGTTTTAGTATTTTTAAGAGAAACGTTATGTTCAAGAATCTTGTTTTTCTATACTACAAAGAAGAAAAATTGATCCTAAAATGTATGTGGAAATATTATTGTAGAGACAAATATATGATTTTAATGTTTTTAAATTTAAAAAATTAAAATAGTTTTGCTGTAAGCTAAGTAGCTTAAGTTATATTCTCTCGTGTGTTATAAATGAAAGGTTTTTCTTTTACAATTTACTGTCACCGTATCACGTCTGGGAAGGTGAACCTCTACAGCCATGTTGTCCTGTAATCAGTGGCTGTGTAGTGGTCAGACCACTTGCTAGGTAATTTTATCACACGTTAGTTAGTCGAATTTGAATTACAGTGAAACCCTAAAATGAGATTTTTGAAGGGACCTAAATATTACAAGTTATTAGTCAGGAAAACTTCTTAATAGTTAAAATTATTAATGTGTTCAAATACATGGTTAAAATTATTCGAACTTATTAAGAGGGGAAAATTAATAATTGAGAACTCCTTAAGAATGATTTATTGTACCGTTGGAGGGGGGTGACTTTGGACACATGAGGTGACTTTTAGACATGACAAAAGTTATTTTATCGCTTATATGGTAGCTCTGAATAAATAAATTTACTTGCGATATATTCCGAAATAATAAATAGCCACATGATTCTTAGTAATATTTACTCACAAGTGACAATTATGGAAAATTATTACAGTATAAAAGTGATCTAAAGACACCCCACGTTTCTAAAGTAACGCTATTCTTGATTATCAGAAGTTGCATTTCAAGAATACAAGGAGATTCATGACTATATGAGTAACCTAACGTCGTGAGTTGAATACTTCAGTGAAGTACAGTGAGTGATGTAAAACAAACGTTGTAAACGCGATATTAAGGGGATTAAGAGAAGGACACACAGTAAGTTAAAAACGAGAAACATAAATAGCCTGGTAACACTGTACTATTTACTACTAGATAAGGTAAGTGGGCTTAACGTCTCGTCCACAGCGAGGTCAGATAGCGGTGACACACAGCTTGGCACAATGACAGGAACTGTGAGTCGGGCATGAGACAAGACGTAGGAGAGGAGTCGGCCATGGCCTTTATCAAGGAACCATCCCAGCATCCGCCTGGAGCGATTTCGGGAAACCACGGAAAACCGAAATCAGAATGGCCGGAGCCGAGGATCGTATTTACTAGAAGTAACGGGAAGTGACGTACACGATATAGTGTTGCAGAGGGTATTAAGCATGTACAGTAGATGTTGAAACACATTACTTCCGGCGACGTATTACCGCCTGCGGATCATCACTAATATCTAGAGCGCTGGAAATTTCGCGGGCTGCTGGCTGGACTCCACAGTCCTGTGAACACTCTGTCCTCAGATAATTGTTTGATCGGCTGCTGCTGCAGTGAGTAGCCGGTTGTGAATCTAGCCATGAAGCTCAGGAATATGTGAGTGTTTCCATGCAGGTCTTGAGTCCTTAATGAGGGGTTTCAAAAACAATCACCCAATCGAGGAAGTAAATCATTAGTATTCTAATAAGAAATCCTACATCTCCACGAATGAACTTAACGAAATGCCAATCTATAATATAAAAATGAATCGCAAAATATGTTGGTAAGCGCATAACTCAACAACGCCTGGACCAATTTGGCCAATTCTTTTTTTTAAATGTTCGTTGAAGTTCAAAGATGGTTTTTACGGGGAGAAATATTCGAATAATTGCCGAAAAAAAACCTTAAAAACAGTAGAGTGAATTTGAGCTTTATTGCTATTGTTGTTTAAACAATATAGGTATGTTCCTGTAATCGAGGCCTTAAGCATTCACTCAGGTAATTTTATAAAGTTTGGGGTGTGGGAGGGGTGGGGTTACGGGTTCGTATCCCGTGCAAGATTTTGCGATGGGAATTACTATGACATCATACAAGCGTATTGCGCGCGCTCTTTACACTTTCATTGAGTACGCTAGCTGTTAAATGCCTTCATCACATATATTTACATTAAATTATTTCACGCGGTGGAAGCCGCAGCCGGGCAGCTGTTTTATAGAGAAATAAAGATGAATTGAAAAAAGAAGTTCTGCAATTAAAGTACGCTTAGCGCAGTGGACTGGACAAATCTGTTTGTATTTGATGCACGGTCTATGAAGGTAGAGGTCTGACACTGAGGAATAAAATGTGACTCCTTCTTGTCGCCGAGCGCTAGTAGTAATTTGGTGGAAGATTTGTCTTGTTTTTTATTTGACTTAGCCTAAAATGTGAAGTTGTTACCAGAATTGCGAGTATTATATCGAAGAAAAAAATGGGAACGTAATTTTGTATTGGAACACATTTTTTTACAGCAATAAAATTTAGTTTTTTCAATATTTTACTTGTAGGTGCACATTGCAACGATTCTAAATTTTTGTAGGGCACGAATTATAGTTTTTGTTCGAATGTGTTCACTTAAACAATACTACACAACATATTTCTTCAGACTACTTTTATAAACAGTTCCACACATGCCAATGCATTTATGGACATGAAACATGTATATACTATATCAGCATACCTTATTAACATTATTTTATGTAAATAATTGCAAAAATGTTCAAATGCGAGATGTAAACAAGACAAATCTTCCACCAAATTACTACTAGCGCTCGGCGACATGAAGGGGTCACTTTCTCTTACAGGAGAGCATACGCAGTGTCAAGACCTCTTCCTCTTAGACCGTTATTTGATGTTTTAAAGATAAACAGTGAATATAGTATCACCATCAATTAACACGTAACTAAAAGTTAGTTACTCTTTTCTACAGTACACGCGGGCGAAGCCGCAAAGGGACAGCTACTACTCTAACAATAACATCCTTCTCTTCTTAGTGTTACGCGTAGGGAAAGAAGTATTTCGAGAATTCAATGACCTGCATGTTAGACTACACTAACGTATGTATACTCAAGCTCCGACCATTTGTCCATTAGCTGCTACTCACTGGAACAACAGATAATGGACGAATATATGGGGCTTGAGTGTACATAGGTCAGTGGTTTCTAATATGAAGGTCCCTGAACTTGTGATATATTTTTTTCCCTAGTTAAGCGTAAATCTATTATTGTATTACATATAACTCATTTTGACTAGAGTATTTAGCTCCTGCAATTAGTCCATATCGCAATGAAACACCTTTCAACTTCTAGTAAACAATACTACTCCAAATAGCTTTATAAACTGGTATTAGCTACTATTACTCGTAACTCGAAGCTCAGTGGCTTGAAATAATACGCAGGATTCCCATACCAAAGTGAAATCCCTACAGCGAAATCTTAACATTGTAAAAATTTCGTAGAGTGAATAAAAGGAAAATATTGTTTTGATTGCTGAACGTCTCTCTAAGGCCAAGTTACATTTTACTGATTGCAGCTGAAATTGCAGACGACCGTTCCATTATATTGGTAGGGCTGCTGAACTGTTACTGATGAAATATGAAGTGTTACTTGGGTTGGATGCTGAAGTGCGCGTCACATCTGCTTATTCTACTGGCTTGCTGAAGTAAAGTAGTCTAAGTAAAAGCAGACCACATAAGTATGACGGGAATACATATCAAACAAAAACTTACATTTATAATGTTGTGTATTTATCTATATATCTACGTCATCTAAATATTACAAGGTAAAATTAAGGAATGTGCCCTTTCTTACATTTAACAATGATAAAAACAGCAAAATAAATTAAATTCATAACATAACAATGTACTAAAATTACATAAAATCCAAAAATAAGTCAAAAAATTATATACGTTATACCAAAAAATATATGAGAGGTATCACTACCTGCACTTCAAATGCGTTGCAGCGAGTTACGGCTATTCTTTTAATTTTTTACGAAACTATTTGACGTGCATTGTAGTTGTGTATTTTTTGAAAGAACACACATTTTTAACTATGTCGCTATAGTTTTAAAAATTCGGTACGTTTATTAGAAACATCATTATCAGGCCCTTCAAAATCGCCAAAAATGGCTTTTCCAGACTACCGTATCTAGAACAATAGTAACCGCATTCGAAAAACACAACAGAAAAGAACGTTTTGTCTTCGAAATAGGCTGCCCACAAATAAAATAATTTGTTCACCGCTTAAAGTCCCATAAGTAGGAGCCGGAAAATTTCGCAGAGACAATGAACTAATAGACGGGGCTTGAATATGCATAAGACACTGGATTCTAGCCTGCATATCATTGAATCCGCGAAATTTTCCGGCCCCTACCAATAAGGAAAAGGATATGTACAGTACATTACTGCACGCCATCTGAGTGACTTGCACGGAGAGGCGATAATGCATTACATACACCGGTCAACGGAAACCTTACGACATCATCGATTTTCTGCCTCACACACACATGCAGCCTGTCTAGGAAAGACCCAAGTGCTGGGTTACAATTACGCTGATTATTTAACATAATTGCACAGTTATTTTTACCGTAGACTTGTGCAGAATATTTTATAGTACAAGATCGGTTGCAAATTTACTTTTATCACTTAAACTAGCTCTAATTATTATAAATTAGTTTCTATAGCCTGTAGTATAAATTTTTTCTATCTGTTTGGTGTTTTGTTTAAAAATAATTATTTGTAGAAACAATTTAATTACAAACACAAAGGTAATTGTATTTTTCATGTTCGGCGGGACGGGAGAAGTGGTAAGAAGACCCCGAGAAAACCCGCCAATAAGCGGCATCGTCGGACACAAATCCCACGTGCAAAAATCCGAGGACCGGCTCCGCCGGGAATCGAACCCGAATCGCCTTGGTGGGAGACGAGTGATCTGACCACTCGGCCACCGCAACACCTACAGATCGTCAAGTACTGATATTCCCGACAGGGTCGGTCCACGTGTTTTCGCATATGAGAATCGTGCCGGACGATTCCGCTGGTCGGCGGATTTTCTCGGGGTCTCCCGCTTACCCCACCCTTTCATTCCGGCGCTGCTCCATACTCACATCATATCAACCCTCACCAGCGCTAAAGACCTCGATGTTAAGGGAAATTAGTCCCCACCATCTTGTAGTAGGTATCCGATACCAGCACATCTGTTGCTTGTTTAGAGAATCATTCTCTTCGTAGCTGAAATAGTTCCGCAGAATAACGTAGGAGAGCAGCACACTCGCACGCTTGATCACGTGGTTTTCGCCAACTCCTTACATCCCTGCCCACTTCTTGCATTCTCCCACCCCTCCCCGGGGCGGTTACCGGTCTCTTTCCCTCACACCATTCCTTTCTGGCTGTAGCATTGTTGCCAAACTAGGCATAGTCACGTACTGTGCGCGCGCCAGCTCGAGTTTTTTAGAGATGGTATTTCAAATTAACTTAACATTCCTATTTTTTGTTACTATAGGACTAAACTCAGTGGTTACAGGAGTTTTTGTCATACAACGAGTGGGAAACTTATGTAAACTGGGATGCTGGCCTGGAATGGTTCATTCTGCCAGTTTCTGTCATTGTGTCAAAGTTGTGTGATGCCATCTCTAATGACATCGATGTCGACGAGACGTTAAGCCTTATATAAACAGGGTTCAGTCCCGGTGAGATTGCATGGAATTTTCGCTGCTGGGAATCCATAGACCCGTTTGAAGGGCACATATATACGCATTACCCCTTCCCTAGCATCAAAACTTGTTGAAATAATGCAAATTTTGAAACACAGATCACATCTCATTAGAGTTATAAGACTTCTGATTAATTGGTTTTCTCCTTCAGTGCTGTATATGGCATGCACTTATATAGTCGTATGGAATTTAAAATTAACAATTTTTTTAGCTAAGAAAATATAAGTATAGAACAACGTGTGCACATATACCTACATACCTTCGTATACACCTGAAATGTTAATTTAGGGACTACTTTCAACGCAGAGTGAATATTTGAAAGTCAATTTAAGGCAAAACGTATTGAGAAGCACATTTTAATTAAATAGTTTCATGCTGGTGACGACTGGCACAGTGGCCAGAGCTTTTTGCCTCCCACCAAGGTGATCCGTGTTCGACCCCCGGCAGGGTCGGTCCCCGATATTTTGCATGTGTGAAATAAGGCAGGCATTTCCGTTGTCCAGCAAGATTTTTATTTTCGGAAAACCCCCACTTTCCCGGCACTTCTCGTTTTGTCGCTTTTCAGTTGTGGGCTTCATTTCATGTCATCTGTCAGGGTTCATTATACAGACGCCTACGAACCCCCCAGTTTAGGTGTCAAGGGTGTGATGTTCTGCCATCGAATACCGGTTCCACACGATATTTTAGGGGAACTGAGCGCTAATGTCTTGGATTTTCAATTTTTTACACGTAACAAGTTTTCGAGAAGGCTAACTACCCACTTTTGTGACCTTTCGTACCCTAAATATTATTCTCCTACTCATTTTACAGTGCTAGATAGTAAATTACCTTAATATTGTGTTAAATTTGTTGGGATATATTAAATATTGTGCTATTTATTAATTTCGAGCAAATATCAGACAATATTTATTATCTAACTGTACAATGCAAAAATTATATAAAGTAATGTAAAAAAAAACGTGGTACGCTTTTTTGAAAACTTGTACAGGGAAAATGCTGTAAATCAAAGCCTGCCGTGGGCCATCACCCTTACATTTTTTTTCTGATTATTTATAAGTGAACTCTATTGAATAAATTCTAGCACATTATCCAATTTTGTCGACGAAGTCGTAAAAAGCATTTACATAAAAATGAAACGTCGACTACACGGGAGTGTGACGTGCGTAGAAAATTTTTTATTCTGCAAAAATGAAATATGCAATGTTATTATGTAATTCTTATTTTACAGCTTAAATGTTCTTTTTATGTGGGCTAGATTGTTGTTATGAGAAACTTATTAATTCCCGGGTTAACATTTAAATTATAAGTAAATTGAAAATAAACACAGTGACTCTGTTTCTTGATCATTGGTATTAGCATTTCAATTTTATGACGTTGGCCATTCTATTCATGGAATATGGGCTCTTATAAGAAAGGATATTTTTTTTTTTTTGGTCTTTTAAACATGACTAAGTTAAGTTTGTTGACCTGAATTTACCCTTACCAGCTTTGTTCTGTGTTCGTAATGATAAATCACAAGTTCTACAGAAAATCAAGAAACAAATTGATGGTAAGACTGTTGTAATTAACTTCGTAAAGGATATTCAGTTTTTTTTTTTTTTTTTTTTTTTTTTTTTTTTTTTTTTTTTTTTTTTTTTTTTTTTTTTT